>JACEEZ010024914.1:0-42832 GCA_016584305.1 Chionoecetes opilio
TTACCAAAAAATTGCCCCCTCATTTGGGGTTTATTTGTGTTCATTTTTTACCTTCTTGTATATTTTCACAAATATTTTGCGTATGCTTCTTGAGTACTCATAATACTCGATACCAAGAAAAAAGTATCGATACTTTAGATACAAAGGTGGTATCGAAAGTATCGATATTTTGATATCCATACGCCCACCACTATCCCCTACATCCCGTGTTTTTTGCCTGTTTTTGCTGGATACATAATGGGTGGAAAACATACGGATGGCACAACGATTCAAGCAATCATTGATCAAGGCTGGGATCAATAAAAAGGGAAAATTTACAAGCTTAAAGGACTGAAGCTTACCGTAGACAGTGCAAAATTGTCTTGCTGACAGTGTACCACGTCGCCTTCAAAGGGTCATCAAGAGGAAGGGCTACGCAACGAAATACTAACTACAATTGTAGAGGCGTTTTCTGCGGGGATCCTGATTGCAACCGAAAAATTTTCGGTTGCTCAAATTTCGATCCCTGTTCAACCATCCAGGGAAGATGATTGGCCCGACCCGCAAACATTTGTTGTTTTTTGTTGTGGACCGTTTGCAACCGAAAATTTCCGATTGCAACCAAAAATCCCCCGCAGAAAACGCCTTAAGTGTTGATATTCTACATTATTTTGTTATGTATAAGGTGGCGTCATACGTGTAAACATTCCCTTTTCGGAGGCGCGCAGTGATTATCCACGCACACTAGTTGACTCTGTGAAGGACAAATCGAGAAAAGAAAAGCAGCGGGTGGCAGGGTGGTGGCAACCAAAAGTGGCTCGTGTGAATGCTGCCATTTGAAAACACGGTTTCTATCGTTGGCCACGGTGGCCGGCCACAATGGTGTGGTCAGAAAAATGGATCCGCCCGCCACGACTCGCCACTATTTTGTGGTCGCCACAAAAAAGTGGCCCGTATGCATGCAGCCATAGAGATGCGTGTTTCTATTTTGACCATTTTTTGTGGCGGCCACTGACCATTAAAAAGTGTCTCGTGTGAACCCGGCCTTAGAGGACCGCAGGTTGTACAGGCTTGCTGTAGATGTACGCAGTGAAAAAACTGGACATCATATTTCTTGGGTTCAGTGGGGACAGCGGCATGAGAGGCGGGGACCCTGTATATACACACTAGGATACTGAATTACTTGTTATATTTAATATATATAATGAATACATACAATATGAGCATTTTTATGTTTTTTTTTCTACAAATAAAAACTGTCAAGCTTGTGTTCTATTCTGCGTTTGCACACATTAGTGTGTTATATTTTAAGGTACTTTTAATCTTATAGTATACTTTCAAATCTTATTTTTTTTACTATGAATGATCACAACGTGTTTTCAGTATTATTTGCCTTTGCTATGTAATATCTGAGGAGCTAAGAGGGAACACCGGGTACGCGCCACCCAGCCACACACGGAGTAACGCATACTTTTGTATTCCCCAAACCCTTTTCTACCAGTCAATAAGGGTATAGGTAAACAAAGGTTCCCCCTAAGGTTACAAAATTTATACAGAGGGTAGTTGCCCGAGGCACTGCTATGATGGCCTATAAAAAACCCGTCTGTAGAAAAAGCCTGCGCCGGGAGAGGGAATGGACGTACGTCAGTAGCAGGGGGTCTGCTCCGCGAGTAGAGGAGCCAAAGCTTTCAGCATGGAGGATGTACGGGCGGTATAAGATATATTTTTATCTTTGGAAATTTTTGTTTCTTAATTTTTCAAAAAAAAACCCCGTAAAACACACAAAGACATGCCTTTATGAGACTCTCAGAAATATGCATGAACTTAAACTCTTCGCCATTTAATATTTTGCTCGAAAAATTTTACAGGAGAAATTAAATAGAACGGTTTTTAAATTTATTTTTCCATGATTATTTTGTTTTTGCAAAATGAATTGAACCATACATACATTAGCGTTAACTAAATAAATAAACATCTCAATGGGGAAAAATTCCCCGTTTTCATGATCTTTTGTTTGTTAACGCTTAATTTTTGTATGGGTTTAATCATTTTTTTGCAGAAAAGAAATAAGCAATGGAAAGCTAATTTAAAAACCGCTTCTATTGATATTTTCCGTAAAATGTTTTGGGGGCAAAAATAAAGGCGAAAAAGTTAAAGTCATCATATTTTTGGGTCTCATAATGCCCTTTTTTGTCTGTTTTTTCGGTTTTTTTTTTGAAAATTTTAAAAAAAACATTTCCGAAGATAAAAAATATATCTTTTTTCGATAAAATATTTAGGTACGAAATTACCGATTTTATGATGTTTTGTATTTAGTTAAAGCTAATTTTTGCATGCGCTAATTTTTTTATCAGAAAACAAAAAAATAGCAATGGAAAACGAAATTAAAATTTCCCCTTTATTGATATTTTTCCATGTAAAATGTTTCGAGGGGAAAAAAATTAAAAGGGGAAAAGTTTTAAATTATGTGTATTTTTGAGAGTTCATAAGGGGATTTTTTAAAGTGTTTACGGGTTTTTATTTTAAATATATAGAACAAAAATTTCCCAAGTAACAATATATCTTTTATATGATAAACATATAATTAGTAGGTAAAAATTTCATTCGGGGCCCGTACAGACGCCGTCCGTGACTCATTTAATCTCAGGGGCAGGCCCCTTTTCATACAGACGGCTTTGCTACTACTCCCCCGCATGGCCAATTATGTCCCTCTGTGTAAAAAAACAGTCAGTAAAAAAGTTTTAGTTTGCAGTCTCTTCACCCAAACCCTGATCCTTGGGAAACCCAACACCAGGTCGGTTTTCACACTGGAGTGAAGTCGATGTTACCATAGTAATCACGTTAAAACGCGCACTTATTGTCAGCTCCTGTGTGTGATGCCCAGAGTGAGAGGAACAACCAGGCGAGGGGCCTCACAGCAGCAGGTGGACTGTCTCTGGCTACTCAAGTCACGCTATTCTACGCTCCGAGGATTACAATGGGTTTTTTTTTTTATGATGGTTCTGCGGGAAAGTACATGCCTTAACCCTCCCTCCTAAAAAAATTTTGAGTCATACGTTTTAAGGGTGGCTTACATTGACACGTTGTGGAGAGAAGTATTAAAGGCTGCGGGCGATAGTGGTCTGACAAGTGCAGAAAAACGCCGTTATTTTATTTTTCTTTCAAAATGCCATTGATTACCATCTCTCCCGTATTAAAAACCCTAAAACGTAGATGTTTTAAGCTCTACAATAAGAAAAAAAAATACATAATATTTCTTTGATTGAGAATGTAGGGCATTTTGAAAGTACAAAAAACTATAACAGCGTTTTTCTCCGTGTTCTATCTGGGGCGCTTGCCTGGTTTTCCCTCGCGCGCGGGCCTTTCCTTGTTGTTGCATGTATTACAAATAAAATCTATGATGAAAAGTTGATCTTTTCGATGGCACATCCAATTTCCTGGGCGGCACAATCCACTCGTTATGCACATGTTAGGGATGACCATTAATAGTCAGGAGCTACTGAGTGCCAGGCCGGGAATGTCGCGGGGAACAACGGTCATATATTAGAGATCGGATGTTTTTTTGTATTTTGGCCATTTTCGTTTTTTTTTTTGTAGAATGTATGTTCACCAAAATTGTGATAGAAAAACATTAAAATATGTGGGTTTAATCAGTGCTTTATTTCCGTGAAAAATGCAGGAAAACAAAATCAGAATGAGAAAAACAAAATCAGAAATGAGAAAACAAAATCCGAAATGAGGAAAACAAAATCAAGACAGCTGGGGGACCAATATTATAGAGATTTAGGATTGTTCTAACCCCGCGTCCTAAACATCTTACGGTTTAAAAATCTCACGGTCTAAAAGTTTTTAAAATCTGCGGCCCACTACCCAAGGTAAAGAGAGAGGTAACGTCACCTACCTTTTGCCGCGTCTGGGGGAAGTGACGTCAAAAGAATTAAAAGGCGAGGAGGAGGGTTGAGAGTGAAAGAGAAGATGCAGGGGCCTATGCCTATGCCGATGCCAGTGCTATGACTCACGTTCTCAAGGCCTGCTGTGTTTTATCTTCAATCCACACTTCCAGTGTTTTATTAAGTGACCTACGCGGCTTTAAAGTTTTGGCAAACGCACTTCTTAATATTGCAGGATATTAACACATTACTAACAGACTTTAGTTCATTTTATTTCTAAAAATAACTCATGTTTAGATTCTGTTGGTTAAAGTATTTACCAGTTATTGATGGACCTTAAGTGCACGTAATATATCATTCCCCTGTTATACCAAACATTCTCTTTGCTATGTTTTTAGCTAAACCCTCACCTCGTTATAAAGTATTTGTAAGATTGGCAACATGAGAATTGGAAGATACACAACGATGTAACAACAGTTAGGTATACATGTCTGTATACAATGCGATGGACAATTGTTATAAGGGGAGAGCGATATTAGCGTACTTGGTATAATATGTACTGTGTTAATCGATACTAGGACAGGATGTCCGAGTGTCTGGGTTGTCTTGTTACTGGCGCCCTAGCGGATGCTGAATACTGCCACCTTTTGATGCACATTATGCATGACCCAAGCAGCCACGCCGTCACATCGTGTAGGACGTGATAGTTGATCTTGGGAACCACGACCGTAGAAACACCTTCACTCAACGGCTCACCGGAACAACAGCTTCCGGGCAGTTTCCTCATAGCGGCAGACGCAATCCAGAACACAGAGGGATTACGAGGAGGACGCGTTATCAGGGCGCTCCTACTCACCGACACCTTTCAGAGTGTCGTTTGTAATCCAACGCCAGGACGGTGTGAGAGTACCTTGTCACGACTTTAATTGTTCCCGGCTCTGTCATTAGGACATTAGGTTTCATTGGCCGTTACTTAAACGAAACAGCGTGACATTATTAAATGTATAAACCTTCACAACGTGGACAATATTATAAAATATATATATATTTGTAGATATTTTTGTCGTATCGAATCTTTGGCACTAAGGAAACTTATAAATTACGTAAGAACAGTTCGACCACGTTAAAGCCCATACATACACTTTATTTGAGTGTACCTCTGGGCAACGAAGCAATGTTACAAGCCCGTCAATGAGGGCGTCATCCGGCAATACCCCTTAAAGGTAGTCAAACCTGTAAGTTGACCGTTTTATCAACATGTGGAGTGAATCCGTTATCCGTAAAATAAACCATACTAAAAAGGATAAACATATTCGGGGAAGCGTTTGGGATATCTAAATAAGCTGTGACCCCTGTTAACTGTAACACAACACACAGATAAGGGTAAAAAAAACATATCCCCCCGTGTGTGTATGTAATACATTTTATATTATGTTATAAAAAAAAGTGTGTAAAATTGTGGGTTACGGTGTGCACGTGCACACAGTTGCCGTGCACATACAGTTTTTGGCATTTGCGGTCAAATACTGGGACTGAGACGCGGATGGGGAACATTTAGAGGACAGGATTTATGGAGCTTCTACAACTTTGCTTCTGTGACTTGTTCCCGAAATCTATACGGGAAATGCGTTCTATACTATAAAAAAAGCTTTCACCTCTGTTTTTTGACTCTGGGAGGGTTCTGCGCAAAAAAAATATATAGAACAATTATTATGTTCTTCGCAAAGAGGTACAATTGTATCGAGATCATTGTTACGTCTGTAGGACAAAAAAACCTTACCAAATTTTTGGAGCTTTAAAATGGTCAGAACACTACCTTTATTGGTTTCCCTATTTTTTCCTATGAAACTATGACCCCTAGACCAAAAAATTGGACGATACTTTGTTAAGCCAACCATATCTACCCTAAGCAGCTATCTGTTTCTTTTTTACTTATATTATATATTCTACAGATTTTTAGATATAATTTTTATATTTTGCGCACCTTGTGCCGTTCAATGACAGCAGCTTATGATGACACCATACATCTATCTATTACTCGTTAACATATTGTTTGTCTTGGAGGGAGCGGTCTGCAGGAATCGATTTCCACTTGAAAAATGTAAAATTTTCTGATACGCAAGATTTTACGCAATGTATGCAATTTTCAACTTGATTTATGGAATAATTTTGTTTCGCGGTAATATGCCTAAAAACAAAACTTAATTAGGTAATTTATCAATGGAATTTTAAATCTGTTATTACCACGGCAGCCTGTTGAAATCTATATTTTTTTCTCCATAACGTTTTCTCGTTGCTAATAAGGTTCTTGAGATATTATGGAAAACATGCTTCCCCCTTTTTTCCGCCAGCCTCTAACTGATACATTCACGTGCTAACGGTGTTTGTTTTACCGAACAAAATTCAACAACTGCGCTTCAGTCTTTCAGGTGTTTCGTTCAGGGATTAGACGTACGCTGTGCGAGCTCTCTTGAAAGTCAGTTAGAGGAGACTTGACTAGACGAGAAAGCTTTTGACTCCACCCAGCCTATATTTAATATTTAATATTATTGTATTCTCTTTTATACCTGTTGCGTCTTTAGGCTTTTATCTTCTTGCAGGCCTCAGGTGGTGGCCTGGTCGTATGTTATTTCTAGAAGGATGAGATGGCTGTGGCCCTCGCTCCGTTGTGTCCGCAGCTGGATATGCTGAGTGAACAGGTAAATAATTGAGGCTTATGATTCCCCCTGGTGCCTTGCCACAACTGCAGTCGGAGGGGAAGTTGAAGGGCAGGCATGTGTGTCTTCGGACTTACTCGACGACGGACAAAAAAGTAGCTCCTGGCCGGGGGGGAGGGTTTCCCCTTTTTTTTGACTGAGCAAGTGGTTGTTAAAACCTGGGGTACCTGTACCACCAGGTACCCCAGTTTAAGTCACGAACCTTACACCTGGGTGTACGAGACATGGGACCAATAAATCAATATCATAGTTATAAGGATGTTAAATTATATATTAAAAATTATTTTGTCTGTCTTGTATTTGTCTTTTTGCATCATTTGTGAAAGAAATTGAAGCTGAAAATAGTGTTCCCTGTTTTCCACACGGAAGTGCAGGTGGGCTCTACGTACTACTTACACGTGTCTTCGAACTACACGAAAAAAATCAAGAGGTTTTCCTTATAAATCAGGCAGTGGACATTGCTGACCACTTTGAAAAAGGGAGTTCATTTTGTCCTTAGCATACCTGACAGATGTATTCACGCACTTGAAACGAGTTTGAACATACTCCTCCAAGGAAGAAGATGACATGAGAACTGTCAGAGAAGTTTATTTGCCTGTACCCAGAAACTTCCAATTTGGGATGTGGCGATGGAGAAAGAAATTTGCGAACTTAAACTTCTTTAGATGAAGCTGCTTTGCAGAGAAGTGTCCATTCGTTACTGAAGGAAAGAGCATTTGCAAGGGCTGATCCCTTCCTTCAGGTACATTGCATCATGGACAGGTTTCTGTTGCACAGGATGGATACGGATCCAAATAATTTTTCAACCTGGATCCATGGATAACAGTTAATATGTTGAAGATGATCTTGTTGAGCGCAGGCCGGACAGAATCAATGCAGCTAGATATGTGTTCGGTGTAGCACAACTCAAAACATCCCACAGTTAGAAGAAAGAGCTCTGGAGGTCAATTGTCCATTTGCAACCCACGTTCTTTATGCGTTTTTCAACACTACTACACCTCAAAACAAAGGTTAGGAACCGTCTGGCTGCAAGTGAGACATGCGTGTGGAACTTCGGGAACCGTTTTAAATCATCATAATTGATGAAATGCAACAACCAAAAGACGTAACGAAATGTAACATTGTGTGTACTATGTAGTATTGTAGTTAGTAAAATAAAAAGGTTCGTTACTCTAATTATACTTTTTTTTGATCGGGGTTACGAGGGACAAATTATGAGATCTCAAAGGGTACGAGCACTAAAAAAAGGTTTAAGTTAAACCACTGAACGAGGAGATAGGACACTGGCGAAAAAAAAAAAAAAAAAACCCGCTGCACGTCCCTATAAAAAAGATACTAAAGGAATACAGACCCCTGGATCAATTTTAGGTCATGCATGATGATTTAAGCATGACAAAGGATTAAAACCTATTTATTTTTTATAAATTTCCGTAATGATTTAATTAATTACCTGCACATTGTTCACAGGTCTGGTTCAACTTTGGTCTTTTTAGTACATGCAAGGGCAGTCGTTCTCGGGGGACATGGTCTTTCCAACGGATGGCGTTTCTCGAAAGACTGACGCCGTAAGAAATAGTGTCACATTCCATAGAAGACAGGGAGACATAGAGTAGCATAGTCAGAGACAGGCTGCCTGTTGACGAGTTAGATTTGTCGGCCTCTCGTAAAACCATTCCATCAATCGGGTACTGCCTACTACATCGCCCCCGTGTGTGTATGTAATACATTTACGTATAAAGTGTGTAAAATTGTGGGTTACGGGTGTGCACGTTGAACACAGTTGCCGTGCACCAAAACAGCTTTTAGGCATTTGGCGGTCTAAATACTGGATAAAGAGCGGATTTGGACGAGTATAGGGCAGGATTTTTGGGCACTACAACTTTGATGCTCCTGACTGTTCCCGTATCTATAAGGGAAATGCGTTCTTACTATCAAAAAAACTTCAAAACTTCTTGATGAGGGTTCTGTGAAAAAAATATAGAACAATTTATATGTTCGCAAGATTTACAATTGGTATTGAGATCATTTTTACGTCTGGCGGACAATACCTAAAACTCTACAAATTGTTGGCAGCTTAAAATGTAGAAATCTTATGCGTTACCCAATTTTTTACTATGAAAACTATTGGACCTAGACCAAAAAATGGCATGAATATTTTTTGTTAAGCTCAACGAGATCTTCTACCCTAAGCAATATTCTGTTTCTTTTTGGCCATACAGATTTTTTTAGATATAAACAGTTTGTAGATTTAGCGCCTCCTTGTGCCGTCAATGGACAGCAGCTTATTTGATGAACCATAACATTATCTTATCCTTACCGTCTATATAATTCTTCCTGGTCGGCCAAAAAAAATTGGATATGGTTCTGGACTAATGAAAGCTGATTATAAGGGTAAAGTACGACCCTGATGAACTCGAATCTGGATGTTCCAATTTACTCGATCACGTCCAGTTTTGAGAACCAGACGCAATTAATGAAAAAAATATGGGTAAAAATCAGCAGAAAGAGGTTTCACCAATTGGTCTTCATTTACACTATTAATCTTTTCTTTTTCAAGCCTATTTAGGGCAGTGCAGTGTTTTTGAGTCAGTGTGGTTTGTGCAGTGGAGCAGGGGATTGTGTGCTTCGGCTGCGTATTGGCGAGGGTTAGCAGCTCGTGTAGACATTTTTACTACTGATGTACAGCTATTGACATATGTTTACATTTTTTTTACTTTGCAGATATGATGTGTTTGATTTAGTGGAGTCCTAATTTTAGTTGGTTTACCGTATATTAGTCCTTGTACCGGGCTGTGATGGAGCGCCCGTAAAATGTGTGAATGCATCGGAAGTTTTGTTAATCTGGGAAATTTTTACCTGACAGTCTGAAGACACCCTTACAAAAGAATGTTAAAGCAGCTTATCTGCATCAATCAACGTCCGCCGGATAGGTGATCAAGATAAGAAGTGGGCCCCCAGTTAGCATGCAACCCCTGTTGTGACACCACTTGAATGAATGGATGCGTGGCAAACGGCATTAGGGCATGGCACTTCGGCATCCCAATGGTTTTGGGGTGAACAAAAGGGATCACAGTACTGATGCTACTTCTGCATCACTAAAACATCAAAGGATTATGCAGTAAAAACGCGAGCTAAAATCAGGTATCCTGACGTACTTCTACCATCAAGCCTGTGCCCACATGGTCAGATCTCCCAGTCCAAATGTTCCAATTTGCAAGTTCTATAAGTGAATCAGATTCGAAACGAGGAGGGATAATCCCTTGGATACAGACTTTTCAAGAAATGGCACAGACAACAGAGAGCCCAAATTAATCATTCAGGAAATGCTACATGGACCTTGCTTGATAGGGACCTAGATCTACAAGGTGAGAGAAAAGTGAAAGTCCCTTGGATCTCGTCCTCAAAAGGAATGGGAATTTGCTACAAGAAGGAGTTCTCATCACCACGTTTCGTCGAGACATAACGAAACTTTCAAGCTCTTCAAGAGGAAACACAAGCTCTGTTTACTGCTTTTGATGTGGACACAATCATGGAACAACTTTGTGAGTCTCACACTTATGAAAGAAGTGAGGGGGCGGCTGTATAGATTCAGGAAAAAACACCCCCCCCCGCTAAAGCCGTTCTTCTGCAAAAGGAAAAAGCTTCCGGAGTGTTCCAATTGCGAATGGCCATGAAATTTACGGAAATTATGAAACTATGAAGACTTTCTTATCTGCTGGTAAATATGAAGAACATAGTGGAATCTGTGTGGGGACCGGAAGGTAATCCCTGGCTTCTAGGACTCCAGTTAGGTTATCACTTAAGCACATGTGTTTTCTTTGTTTGGTGGGACTTAGAGGCGGACAGCAAAAACATTTTCAAACAAAGGAATGGCCAGGCACGACCGAAAGACTCACCTGGCAGGTTTCAACTGTTGTAACAAACTCTTGTTGACGAGTGAGAAAAGGCCCTTGTTTTTGTTTTACTACCTCCATGCATCGAAACTCGGATAATGAAAATTTTGTGAAGACCATGGATCAAAAGGGTGCGGCTTTTCATATTTGTTAGAAAGTTTGAACGACTGTATCTGAAGCCAAAGTAAAGGCAGGTGTTTCAAATGGCCCTCAAACTCGTCAACTACTCACTGATGATGGACTGTAAAGAGTCCTAAAATGCCCTGAAAAAGCTGCTTTGGAGAGCTTTTGGCTGTTATAAAGAACACCTAGGTAAGTTCGAGCATTCGAATTATGAGGAACTTGTAAAGACATGTTGAAGAGTTACACATGCGCTTGGGGTGGGACTGTCACTCAAAAATCCACTTTGTTCATTCACATCTTGATTTTCTTCCCAACGAATCTTGCGCGCGGTCCAGTGATTTGAGCAGGGGGACGTTTCCACCAGGACATTGCCACCATGGAAACTCATACCAAGGACGATTCGATCAGTCCCAACATGATAGAGGACTATTGCTGGACGTACCACGTGAAATAGCTGCTCCTACAAACGAAAGAGCAAACTACAGAAACACTGCTGTGATGTACATACGGAGCAGGTGAGTACTTTTGTGTGTTGGGTATAAGTTTGATTCTATATGTATATTTAATACCATTTGAGATCTTGACTGTCTTCTGAAGAACAGTATAGATCTGACTGTTCTTCGAACCTAGCGGCATCTTTCTTCTCCAAAAAAAATCTCGAAGAAGTCTGTGTTCCAACATATATATATATATATAATATACATATATATATATATAAGTATAATAATTATATATATAGAGAGAGAGAGAGAGAGAGAGAGAGAGACGAGAGGAGAGAGAGAGTGAAGAGACGAGAGAGATGAGAGCCGGAGAGAGAGACGAGAGAGAGAGAGAGAGTTATACGGGCAGGAGATTTTCTCTGAGCCAGATTCTCGTTAAAAGTGATAGCTAGTTCAGCGTTTATTATCTTCTTAAAAATATTTTCTCTTTGTCTTAAGAGTGTCGTATTCTCTTTTGTATAATCCACTTTTATGACTTCGCGTAGCTTGTTCATGTTGCTGTATCGCGATTTCGGGTCTAAGAACCCTTCTTCAGGCAGCATGTGGAAGATGGTTCTCAGTCAGGAGTTGAGGTGAGCATGATTAAGATGCTGAGGTTGAAGCGCTATTATAAGCCGGTCTGCCTGCCACGCAGCCTATTAGCGCACGGTGTATTGGTAGATAGATAGCTTTGGCTTTCTGTATTCTTGAGTGGGTGACGCTGAGTGGTTGTTTGGTCTTCGCTGGGCTTTTCTGGAGTAGGCTGTTATTTGCTTTTTTTCTTTTTTCATGCTTGGGTATAGCTTGTAGGGTCGTTTTGCTGTACGTTTAAGTTTGGGATTGATCTCTTTATGTACAGCGCTTTCTAGGATGGGGAAGTCGCCGCACATCTGCCACACATGTCAACAATTCTGTATTTTCTTCTAGAAATTTTCTTGTTATGATGATGCCATGTTGTTCTAATAGGTGACTTTTTGGGGCTCCGGAAGTTAGATGGCAAGTAAGACGTCTGGACAGCTTCGTTGTCGTCATGCCGATGTAGGATGAGGGGAGGACTTCACAGTTTCCTCTTTTGCATGTGATCCTATATACGACATGGGACTTTTGTTTTGTCTCCTTCGTCCGGCTTGGGCTGTTACGGAGAAGGAGGTTGCTGGTTTTCTTGTTTTTGTAGTAAATTTGTAGTTTTATTCTCCTCTCTTGGTCTGCAGGTTTCACGTTACGGTGGACGATTTGTGATATTATTCTTTCTTCTTCCTGGTGAGCGGTGGAGAAGAAAGCCCGGTAGAAGATAGTTATGTCTTGACTCTTTTTTGTGGCGTTAGGGTTGTACCAGTTCTCCAAGATTTTCTTAGTCTGACGGTTGATGTCTCTCTCGCTGAAGCAGTTGTTGATGAGGACTTGAGTGGATCGCTCGAAATAATCCTAGACTATTAGGAAGATTTTTTAGGAAGACTATCCTATTATGAACATATATGGATATTGGGCCATCTCAAATTCACTTCCTGATGGCTGTGGCAGTCATTTTCCAAAATGGCCGCTAGCGGTTATTATAATTTTACAATCTCCCTTACCAGTCGTCCAAAGGATAACACTAACATTGGTCTGAACATTTATTAAAAGCTGAATTAAGGTAAACATAATCAAAATGGACGCCACTCATAATAAAAATGGCCGCCACTCAATCAAAATGGCCGCCACTCAATTTTGTGAGCACTCTCCCTCACACACACACAAAGCTGTGCATTCAAGTGCGGCCTTTTTGCACTTACAACACTTCAGACAGCTCTTCTTGCACTTGCACGATACTAGCTCATAGCAGGTGTGGGTTACTTCGGGTAGCTTCGTCCAGTGTGGCTCGTACACCCCCTCGTCATTCTTGACTCAGCCCCAGCTGGATGGAGAAGGCAGCTCTGGCGTTGGTAGCAGTGTTTGTCCCCACACATGGCCTCCTTGGTAGGCCGCCCTCTTCACATGCTCCTCCAGAGCTGCCTTGGTTGGCGGGATCAGTTGCACGTTCTTCTTCTTCGCGAAGAGTTTCTTCCGGGCCTTGTCAATGTCCTTGCACGTGCTGGTTCTGTCATAGAGCAATATGACGAACCTCTCGATGGTGTGCCACTTGGTGCAGAGGATAGCTTCAGCAGTGCGTCTGCAAGTGCTGGCAGAACGGTCCAGATTGTCCAGTCAGTCTTCTTACCATGTCCAGCAAAGCTAGATACAGTGTCCACCCTTCGAGCGTGAACATAGGAGTGCCTGTGCCTTTCTGGTCCTAGGCCAGCTACTATTTCGTGGGCTGCCAGACGAAACTCTTCCCAGTGACAAATGCTAGCCACAGTTATCTTCTAGTTGCAGTCCCTGGCCATGATACCACAACGACTCNCCCGATGGTGTGCATGACATCGTTTTGTGTGCCACTTGGTGCAGAGGATAGTTTTCAGCATTACGTCTGCAAGTGCTGGCAGAACGGTCCAGATTGTCCAGGCAGTCTTCTTACCATGTCCAGCAAAGCTAGATACAGTGTCACCCCCCAGGTCAGAGCGTGAAACATAGGGAGTGCCTGTGCCTTCTCTGGTCCTAGGCCAAGCGCTATTTCGTGGGCTGCCAGGTACCGAAAGCCTCTTCCCAGTGACAAATGCTAGCCACATTTTCATCTTCTGGTTGCAGTCCCTGGGCCACTGATAAAGCCACACCACGACATCGGTGTTAAACTGTCTTGAGCAGTATCTTGTGGTGACCATGGTTGGCTGCATGGGATGTATGAAAACAACATTCGGGGTGTCAGCTTCTTCGTGGTTGCATGGGCGAGAAAGGGCCAGGTCTTGCAGGGGTGGCTTCCCTCAGGACTGCATCTCCATCAGTGATAACCACTGCTTGTCATCCTGGTCAATCCACTTGAAGATAGCTTCTGATGGGAAAACTTGTGTGTTGATGGAAATTTGGGTAACTGGTTGGGGTATAATAACTCGTCAACGTTACTTGAATGATATTATTTGGGGATGATTTTGATAAATGATTACAACTTGACGGGGATTTAACTTAGTCTTCTGACTTCACTATCTGTTGTAGTGTGACCACTTCTCACTAGGGATAGTACTGAACAAGGGGGTATATTAAGGGAGGGATAATAAGTTTTTTAGGTTGGGGATTAGCTGCCACCAGCCCTGACGAGTTATTTCGCTATGATTACTCCGGGGCACGTTAGATTAATATTAATACTAGGTTGATCTTGGTAGTCGTGGTCGGAAACTAGGGATTATACCTAGTAAAGGCGGAACTCTTTTGAAGTGGGGGGGAATTATTTTCCTAATTTCAGAATAATCACCTGGGTTTTCATAATAAACAAGAACTATATTTGTAAAGGAAATCCTATTTATTTTGTAAACAGGGTAAGTCTCTCACTTGAGATCATCTTCAGCATATAAGGGTTAACACTATATAGAGAAAAACTCTACTCTGACATAAGAAATGCGACTTCACGCTCTGACCTAGGAATCTCCCTTAGTGATGAGATAAGCTCTTCTGAGCAAAAAAATCTCCTTCACTAGAATTTCTATTCAGTGCATTGCCTACACTAGGTAACATAATTCTTAATATATAAATCACACCTGGCAAGATAGGTATCTAGTAGAAAAGATATGGCGAGAAAATGTGTTGTGTTTACAGTAAAAACCATGTGGCTTCGAAGGAGACACGGACAGCCTGCAGTGACGCGAAAGACGAATTCGTTAATAACACTATAAAGGATGGGCGGAACATCTATGCCTTAGTGACACTGAACTGTACCTATATATTTATATAGAAAATATATAGATATGATATACTAAAGGGGGAAGACCACAGAAGTTAGGACGAAGGTCTTACCTGCAGTGACGCGAAGAGACGAATGACTCGTTGGGGCCTCGTGGGCTTCCCGAAAACAAATGGAACTTGTTTGGAAATCTCACCGTGACTTCAGATGAAAACTTATAATCCCGAAATAACTTTTTAAAGTAATGAAAACTCGCGTACCTCAGAAAAGACTGTCCCTAATACCAACCAGTTACTTTGATGTAGAAGAATTTAATTTTTTTTAACCTAATATTCAAGAAGGATGGTTTTATATTAATGTCGACCCTCCGAACACCTATTTCAGAGTGGAGTGGTATTGAAGACTTACTTAGATTTTTGGTGGGCTTTAATATTAGCGGGGATCCTTACTATAACGCCCATATATGACCATAACCGTAACGATAGGGATTATTTTGAAGGACGTTAAGACTCTGGGAGAGTTCCGTAGTCTGACCAAAATGGCTGGCAAAAGATAAAAAAACTAAACATCATTAGTTATCACTGATCGCAGAAAAATATCCCACGAATTTGGACTCGCATACGGCATGTGAGGGAGAGAGAGAGGGTGTGAAAGAAGAAAAAAAGAAATGGCGGGGAAGGATAGAAGATAAACAAATGGGGGAATGATAGCAGGGCGATGCGTCACCCATGAGACAGAAAAAAAAAATACCTACTGACAAGACTAGCTCGGGAATGTTATAATAATAATTCTCATACTATCATCTCCCGAATAATGGCATTACACGCGTCTATTCTCCGGAAAATTAAATCTATGATTCAAAGTAAATACTTACGGATCAGGTTTCCTTTTTTTAAACTGCGTCAAAAAGGAAATGTGTATGAGACAAATTTTAGAGTGAATTTAATGGAAATTCTTCGTTCTTTGGAAAACGGGGGGTTGCTTGTGTTTAGATTACACGAAAATCCAAATTTGAAAGGAAGATCCCAGTCAACCTGATACCTGGGTAATAAACGTGACCGTCAACCTTGACTTAGTCCGCATTCTCGTGCAGAGTTTTATATCCCAGAGCGCACGCCGGCTTGCCTCTGGTAATGATAAGAGCCCTACAAGTCCTGAAATGTCCGTCACACCGCAAGCTGGTTGACTGTAAAGTGAGAAGCGTAGTACTACTATCTCGAATTAAAATACTCCCCCCACTGAACCAGGCTTCGCCCGTGAGAATCAGACGCTCCGACTTCTAGACATGAGAAATCTCCTAGACCAAATGTTTCATCTCTCTGACCTACACTCACTCTTGGACCAAACCCAGTATTAATTCCTAACACATCTTAATATATAAAAAAATACACCATTCATTCTTCCTCAATGACCCTTTTTAGGAGGTCTCCTAACACGAGGGGCCATTGCTCGTCCCACCGGATCGGGTTGAGACCCTCTCCACCGGTTCTATAACCACTCTTCACTGCCAAAAATAAGGGCTTCACCGGGTTCGGCAGCTCTTTGTATTTGTTTTTCTGTGAAAACATTTTCTACCACGTATGAGCTCCCACCCAAACGTACTTCCACCACTCGATAAAACCCCATCCCCATTCACATTGAGTTTACGGCACGTCCCTGGTATTGTGGTTCTTTTCTGACCCATACCAGTGCTCCTACCTCCACCACTTGATTTTTCCGTTTTCTTCGCGACGTCCTGTACCGACGCGACATTTTCAGATGCGTCTCGCGGATTAGGGCGTGAGCCACGCCCATGTCATCTTGTTTCCCTCGACGTCGGGTAGAGCTGCTCCAACAGCCTAGGGCATGACGAAAAGAAAGCAAAATAGGGTTGTTGTCCAGTGAGGTGTGTACCGCTTGATTCATGGTGATTTGGCACGGCTGCAACAACGTGGGCCCACTCAAGGGTGTCCTTGACACAAGGTCGAGAGGACTGACTTAAAGGTCCTGTGCATCCTCTCGGTCACCGATTTCCCTTGAGGGTGATAGGGGGTCGTTAGAAAAGAGTGATGGGGTTTGTCGTGTGCAGAACTGCGGGAAAACTCCCGGCTGGTGAACCCCCCCTCCGTTGTCCAGAACGATGTTGGCGGGGTGTCCGTAGTCCGCCAGGTACTGCCACATGGTTCTTAATGATGTGTGTAGTGTGTTGGATTTAAGGGGGAAAAACCAAAACAAACCTACTGTAATGATCGACACCGTCTAACATAACGGTAACCTTGTACTTCCTGCTACCATATCAGTGAGGTCATCCCTATTCTTTCTAATGGTTTTATCTACTGGAGGTAATTCCTTCCAGGGTTGTTGTAACCCTTTATTTTCCTTTAAACCTCTGGCAAGTTACAAAAAGTTTTGACATACTCACACACATCTACCTTAAGATTTGCCCAATAGTACAGTTCCTCGGCTTTTTTGATGGTTTTCTTTTGTCCTAAGTGACCTGAAAAACTCATGCGCCTGGTGAAGAGGGGAGACCGGTCTACTACGAGGAATTATGAGACATAGTGTAGGCCCCATCAGTTTTTTCTCAAACATAATTTAGTATGTCATCTTTTACCGTAAACTGATCCAACGTGGCTTTGGGTTTATGCGTTTGATAGGGACCCTTCCTCCCTCCAGATACTCCCCCAACTCTTTCCACGGGTTCTTCCCTTTGGCGTAGAATGAATTGTGGTTGGGTGAGTCCCAACCATGTAATCTCGGGTCGGCGGGTTATCATCCCCACTGGACGCGACAGATGGTCCGCGACGAAGTTATCTCTGCCTTTCAGGTACTTAATCTCAAAACTATTTTCGCGCATCTCTAGGATCCACCTGGTCTTTCGAGGAGATTTAGTTTTCTTTTTAAAAATACTAGTGAGAGGTTGGTGATCCGTGACAATTGAGAATTTTGAGCCCCATAGATAATGATGAAAATTTCTACAAGTGAGCACTATGGCCAACGCTTCTTTGTCGGTCGCGGAGTAACCGTGTCTCGCAAGGATTCAGTTTTTTGGAGAAATACCCAATGGGGCAATTTGAACCGTTTGACTGAACTTGACTTAGAACTCCCCCGACGTGAGTGTTACTCGCGTCTGTAGTAAGGGATGAAGGTTCATGAATTTTTGCCCTTACCGGGAAACAGGTGCTTTTAATCAGGACACGACTTGAGATGTTCGAATGCGTGTTGACATCCCCCGTCAGGTGAAAGTGACGGGGAGCTCTTGTTAAATTTGTAAGTGGAGCTGCAATTTTCGCGAACGAGGGAACATGCTTCCTATAGAAACCACACATCCCTAAGAACCGTCGAATTTCCTTTACAGTTTTTGGAGCTTTCATTTTTGAAACGGCTTCCACGTTCTTTAGGCCCGGGTTTACTACCTTGGGCCCGAGATCCGATGACCGAGGAAAGTGACTTCCTTAAGTCCAAGGTACATTTACTGAGGTTGAGTTTCACCCCATTGGTAGTAAGGACTTCGAAGAGTTGATTCAGACGTTCCAAAAGAAGAGGAAACGTAGGACCCCATAGAATTAAATCGTCTAGGTAGTTTTTTACCCATCCCTTCTGAAGAAGGGGAGTTAAGACTGAAGCCATTCGCCGGGAAAAAATATCGCGGGTGAGCAGTTTAACCCGAATGGTAGGCGTCGAAAACGATATAAGGTAACACCATCGCTGAAAGTGGTCAGGTCGCGACTTTCGTCGTCTAGTAAATCTGGAAGTAGGCTTCGCGCATGTCTAAGGTGACATAATACTTTTGTCCTGCGGCTTGTTCGACCAATTTTTCCCAATCGTGGAAAGGGGGATAGATGTCGGTGGCGAGATGTTTATTATGTGTCGATAGTCTAGACACATTCTCTTACTCCCCATCTGGTTTTTTAAACCAATACGATCGGTGATAACCATGCGGCCGTGGACTTTTATGATATTTCTTTCTTCCATATTTTTGCAGCATAGTGAAATTTGCTCCTTGGCTTTCTTGGATACCGATACGAGGGTCCTCGACTGTTGAGGGTCATCCACCTTTATGTGGACCGGAGGACCATTTATGAGACCTAATTTATTTTTATCTAGGATGAAAAGCGGATCATTTTCGAGAATTACTTGCTGTAATTCTTGTTGGTTTTGAAACAGTCAGGTGTTTCCATTTTTGCCCCTTGATTAATTCTTTAACCTTTGGGTACGGTTCCTTTCGGCTGGCGTTATCATTGACCGGTATTAAGTCATTGTGGACTTCATGAATAGAATTAATTTTTGGGGGCGTGAGGAATTTTCCACTTTGTCGTATGACCCAAGTATAGTGCCTTTGCACAAAACTTTTTCCTTTTTGGTATTATTCGTGAAGGGAATGTAAATTGAATTTTTTGCTGACACTTGTACCACGTAAGGGTAACTATTTTTGCTAATCTTTTCCCCCGGGGAGACAAGGAGATTTGAACCTGGTAACTCATTACGTAACCTGTTGGAACGGGGGTGGTAAGGGTTCATTTTCACAGGATGAGGAGATTTATCTGTGAGGGTTTCGTGGTGTTTCACGACTTCCACCGGGTTTAGCTTTATTCTTTGATTTTGTTTCTTTTTCTACGGATGTGATTCACGGTTGGGGGGTATCGCCCAGCGCATTGCTCTACTTTTACCATCCCAGGTTAAGAGTGGCTTTGTGAGGATGTCCCCATCCAAGAAGTACATCACCGTTGAGAAGAGTCTGGGATAACGGGGAAAACCCCTTTTTAAACTTTTGGCCCCTCACCGATTTTAATTTTTGCCCATATCATGCCGAGAATGTTCAACGGGGTTTTCTGTGATTCCTACGAGGTTGGGGGAGGATTCCGTCGTTTTTAATTTCCCCTCCGATCCGTTGGGGTGCATTCTTTGATTAAAGTATACCACTCCCCGTGTCTACTACCGCTTCTACTATTTCCCGTTTTTATTCACGTGGATAGTGGGTGAAATATCGTCACCGTCTATCATGCTAATTGTCTAGGGTTTTGAGTTTGACCTGGATGTTGAGAACTATTTGCCTGGGGACGTCCAGGACAATTTCGATCTCCCCTCCGGCAAAACCGGGTTTGCGACAGTCGAAACATGACTAGTGGGGGTTTTCTCCAGCACTCCGGAAGGTTATGCGTTGTGACTGACAATAAGCGCAATATTTTTGAGTGAATGTTTACACTCCGTGAAAGGACTCGCGTGGGAGGATGATTTTTCTAGTTTTACTTGGGTCAAACTGGCCTTTAGTTCTTGGATTTGTTGGTTTAGGGCTTTCCCCACTTCGTCTTTGGTGGTCTCTGAGTTTGGGAATGTATGGAACTATTTGTTTCTTTTTCGTCTAGCACTTTTCCTTCTTTCTTATGTGCCTGGGATCATATTAAACCTTTGGAGTGTGTCTCTCTTCGAGTATTTGCCGCTCGTGTTCGATGCGGTTAGGAATTTTTTTTAGGGGATATCCTTTATCTAGGAATCCTCTAATTTTTCTCGCGACGCGATTGGTAGTCCGTACCACAATTTTTTCTTTATTGTCTTATCACGGTCGGGGAATTTTTTATTTTGGGGGTTTTTCGCAATCACCGCATGTTGGCAAAAAACACGATTGGGGAAATTGAGGAGATTCTCCCGTCGTAACTCATTGGCCTCCAATTCTTGCCAGGCTCTATCAACACTCACTTCGGTTTGGGGAATCGGCCTCGAAAGATTTTAAGGGCCGACCATTTTCTACTTTATGGTTTGTTTGATAGCTGTGATTAAAATTGAGAGTCTGAGCACACTCTCCCTTTGCCAATTTGGACGCTTGGTTGCGTCGCTTGAGCTACAATGTTTAAAATAATTTAAAAACATTTGGAGTCGGGCCGTTGGCGTCAAGGCTTGTAGTTGATTTAACTCTAATACTGGAATATCTCGAGGTTTGATGAGTCCCTCTTTCCGCTATCCGTGGGTAAATTTAGAGGCATGGACAGGCTTCGTTTGATTTTCCTTTCCACACTATCCTTTGGATAATTGAGGGTAAGGAAAGGGTTCGTTTGATTTTCCTCTTCCACACTATCCGTGGATAATTGAGGGGTAAGGAAAGGGTTCGTTTGATTTTTCCCTTTTCCACACTAAATTTCGGATAATTGAGGGGTAAGGAAAGGTTCTTTGATTTTCCTCTTTCACGCTACCGTGGATAATGAGGGGTAAGGAAAGGTTCGTTTTTTTTTCCTTTTTCCATATCTCCATTCCCTCCTCTTTGGCAGCTCTTATTTTCCATTAAATCTTATCCGTCCTATTATTTCTTCCGGCTCCTCCTCCTCCTTCGTTTTCATCTCTTCCCACATCCTGGATAATTGAGGGTAAGGAAAGGGTTCGTTTGATTTTCTCTTTCCATACTTCCATTCTCTTCCTGCTCGCAGCTCTTATTTCTTTCCTTAAATCTTTTATCCGTCCTTATTATTTCTTCCGGCTCCTCCTCCTCCTTCGTTTTCATCCCCGGCGAAATATGGTATCTTTACCCCCTCATGATGGGCGCTGGGAAACACCTCTTATAGACCAGGTAGGGACTCGATTCCCGTGTTCCCGTCGGTCAATAGAAAGACACTCGGGTTTCCCGTGACTAATAGATGTGGTTCTCCTTCTGAATAAAATGCATGGTTCTATTAAGCAGATGCCCACTATCGCCCCACAATTCCTCTCTATTGTGCGCGTAATTTCCTTGATAGGGTAATCAAAGAGCCGGGATCCATGCCGTCGGCATATACTTACTACCTAACCACAAAATGCATAGATCATGTGGCCATTCCAGGACACTATTCGCCTTTCATCTGAGAAGAAGGAATTTGCTTTTCCTCCCGGTTTCCTAAAAAACTTAATTTCCGTGCCTGGGACGTTGAATGTTTGGGGAATTTGGCTGTGTCCCACCAATGAAACTTTGTACATTTTTCTCTGAAATTTTTGGGCTTCTAGCTATTTGCCCAAGGTGATATTCTGTTTTTTGTAGGAAAAAATAACCCACCGCTATAGTCACCAGTGTGGGGATGGAAATTTGGGGGTAACTGGTCTGGGGTATAATAACTCGTCAAGTTACTTTAATGATATTAATTGGGGATGATTTGATAAATGATTACAACTTGAACGGGGATTTAACTTAGTCTTCTGACTTCACTATCTGATTGTAGTGTGACCACTTCTCACTACGGATAGTACTGAAAAAGGGGGGATACTTAAGGGGAGGGATAATAAAATTTTTAGGGTTTGGATTAGCTGCCACCAGCCCTGACGAGTATTTCGCTATATTACTTTCCCCGGGGGACGTTAGATATTAATATAATACTAGGTTGATCTTGGTAGTCGTGGTCGGGGTACTAGGGATTTTTACCTAGTAAAGGCGGAAACTCTTTTTGGAAGTGTGGGGAATTATTTTCCTAATCAGAATAATCACCTGGGTTTTCATAATAACCCCAAGAAAATATATTTTGTAAATGAAATCCTATTTATTTTGTAAACATGGTAAGTCTCTCACTTTAGATCATCTTCAGCATATAAGGGGTTTAAAATATATAGAGAAAACTCTACTCTTTACATAAGAAATGCGACTTCACGCTCTGACCCAGGAATCTCCTTATGATGAGATAAGCTCTTCTGAGCATAAAATCTCCTTCACTAAAAATTTCTATTCATGCATTGCCCTACACTAGGTAACCATAATGCTTAATATTTATAAATCACACCTGGAAAATAGGTATCTAGTAGAGAAAGAAATGGCGAGAAAGTGTTGTTTGTGTGTTTTCAGTAAAACCATGTGGCTTTCTGAAGGAGACACGGGGCAGCCTGCAGTGACGCGAAGAGACGAATCTCGTTAATAACACTTATAAGGATGGGCGGAACATCTATGCCTTAGTGCCCCTGAACGGGACCTATATAAATTTATAGAAAATTATATAGATATGATATACCCAAAGGAGAAAGAACCCCAGAAGTTAGGGGCGAAGGTCTTACCGCGTGACGCAAGAGACGAATGACTCGTTGGGCCTCGTGGGCTTCCCGCAAAAAAAAATGGAACTGTTTGGAAAGTCCACGTGACTTCAGATGAAAACTTATAATCCCGAAATAACTATTTAAGTAATGAAAAACTCGCGACCTCAGAAAAGACTGTCCCTAATACCAACCAGTTACTTTGATGTAGAAGAATTTAATATTTTTAACCTAATATTCAAGAAGGATGGTTTTTATATGTATGTCGACCCTCCGAACACCTATTTCAGAGTGGAGTGGTATTGAAGACTTACTTAGATTTTTGGTGGGGTTTAATATTAGCGGGGATCTTACTAAACCCCCCATATATGACCATAACCGATAACGATAGGGATTATTTTGAAGGACGTTAAGACTCTGGGAGAGTTCCGTAGTCTGACCAGATGGCTGGCAAAAGATAAAAAGAACTGACATCATTAGTTATCACTGATCGCAGAATAATTATCCCACGAATTTGGACTCGCATACGGCATGTGAGGGAGAGAGAGAGGGTGTGAAAGAAGAAAAAAAAGAAAATGGCGGGAGAAGGATAGAAGATAAACAAAATGGTGGGAATGATAGCAGGGCGATGCGTCACCCATGAGACAGAGAAAAAAATTACCTACTGACAAGACATAGCTCGGGAATTTATAATAATAATTCTCATACTATCATCTCCCGAATAATGGGCATTACACTTGAACAGCTCGGTCTTATTGGTGTCCACTCGGAGGAAGTTCTGCCAGTTTCCAGGTATAACTGCTGCTCCGACCACGCGTTTACGCACTCCTTTTCCACGCTTTGATCTTGCACTGCCTTTCAGTGAATCAGCAATGTAGCGGTCCCAGACAAAGTTCAGGCGTGACACAGTCTGAAGCTTTGTTGACAGGTACGGTATGAAGACATCTTGGACATAGTCAACAAAGTTCTTGGTTACCGCAGGCTTCAGCATCTGGACAATGACTGCCCCATCAAGAACTAGGCAGGTGGTATCAGGAGCCTCTGATTGGGCATTGGAGAACTCTTCAAAGCATTTGAGGAGATCACTCTTCGTACCTAGACGGAGACTTTCTCCATCGGAGAGAGCTGGAGGACACGCTTGATTCTCATGACGAAAGAACTCTTCAAGGTTTCCATCCCTCGTCTGGCAACCAATGTATAGCCGTGAGAAATGTCCCACGTCGTTCCTGAGAGAGGCCAGCTGCTGTTTCCCTTTGCTCACACTTCTCGGGGTGGAAGTGGTGAACACCTTCAACTTGTTCCAACGAATTGCATCATCAATTGGCTTCGTCCTTTTCACTAGGCAGTCTCTGGTGAAAGCCTGGAACTGCTCTTGGTCAATCTTCTTCACATTCCTGACAGTCTCAACTGCAGCAGGATCTGCAATTTCCTTTGTGTCAAGGACAATCAGATCCATGCTTTCTTCCACAAAGGGGTTGCCAGGCTCTTCCATGACGCTGACAAGGGCGCGGACATCCTTGGCGAAAGAGGTCTGCACACTTGGTGTCTGGTCGTGATGACGTGTGTCCTCTCTCCTCCCCCAGTGTTGATGGCCATCTTGGAACTCTTCTTTGACCCTGGCAACTTCTGGCCCGGCAATCATCCAACGCCGCAGGGCACTTGGGTTGTCAGTGAGGCCGACTGCTCCACCATCTCATTTGATGCATGCGTTATTTTGTTCATGCGCCTGGTCGATTGGGATCGAAGAGAACACGTTCTTCGTCTTTCGTACAGTGAAGTTGCCAGCCCTAAATTATCTGTCTACATCTGGGTGCTTCATTAGGAGCGCAACCATGTCCCGCAGGTGAACAGGAACCCACCTGCCATAGTGTGTGTGGTCTAAGGCATGGAACCATGGGACCAGTTCCGTCAGGGCATCAAGGTACATCGTGAATGAGGCCTGCCGCAGAGAACGCACGTAGACCAATACCAACATCTCTAGTTTCAGCACAGTTGCCCAGTATTGAAAGTTGGGGATGTCTTCTCCTCTCTGGTGACACCAGGTTTCGAACTCAGGCATGTCTTCTGCATCATCAAAATCTGTCATACAGTGGAGTTCATACGCACGATGTTGCAGGATGTGCAGTACCGCTGCAGTGATTTGATGAGCTCTTCTTGTGCGGGTGACGAGGGCAGCTCGCAGGAAGGAGTCGGCTGTCCCTGGCGTTGCAATCTCAGCTTGAACCAAGGCTTGTACCCAGCCACTTCCTCGCAGCCAGTCGCCCAGCATCTTCAGAGCGACCATCTTGATGTGGAGCCCACCAAACATCACTACCATCTTTTCTTCACCATACTTCTCTGGCCACTTCCACTGAATTGCTTTTCCAAGGNCCCCAGCTTGAACCAAGGCTTGTACCCAGCCAATTCCTCGCAGCCAGTCGCCCACATTTCAGAGCGACCATCTTGATGTGGAGCCCACCAAACATCACTACCATCTTTTCTTCACCATACTTCTCTGGCCACTTCCACTGAATTTGCTTTGCCAAGGCCAAACAGGGGCTGGTCCAGGTGACGACAGGTGTCTGGCCAGGATTCACATTTTTTCTACAGCATTCTTCACCACATCATGGAGGTGCCGGATCATAGCCACTGTGAAACATGGGCACTGTAAAGGAACGGGGGAAGCAGGGTGTGGGGCAGATGGTTCGAGCTAACGGCGGCTGGCGACTGGCATGAAAGGGCTGACCACGATAAGATATGGGGGGGCGTTTTTTATTTATTTTCTTAATTCAGCTTTTAATAAATGTTCAGACCATGTTGTGTTACCCCTTTGAACGACTGGTACACTATAAGGGAGATTGTAAAATTATAGTAACCGCTAGCGGCCATTTTGAAAAATGGCTGCCACAGCCATCAGGGGCTGAATTTGACATGGCCCAATATCCAAATCTGTTCATAATATGATAGTCTACTAGTGTGCCAAATTTGGTGCTTTCCTCACATAATGCACAATTGTTATGGTATATTTAGCTTAGGCGCCGTACTATTGTTAATACATGTCAAAAATATAAATACTAAATAAGTGATACTAGAAAAACAGTCTTTGAGTGTTATTGACTTAAATATGGGTAATCATTGCAGTGGTATATCCCCCCAAAAATATTTTAAGTATTTGCAAGATAATAGAGATTTTTTTTTTGGCACTCAAATAGCAAGCAGCATTAGATTCTACACAATATAGAGTGAATTGCATGCCTGAATGAACCTACCTTTTGAAACGGAAAGACTTTGAAAATCTTCAAAGAAGTGATTTTAAGCAAATTTTTGAACAATTATAGAGAGCATATTTTTCTTTGAATTCCTCAAACGTTGTAATTTGGAGGTAGATACCATTACTTTCTAAAAGTATACCGTAACTCAAGTCTCTATTATTCTTGGTGCGTGAATGGGACGAGCATAAAATTGCAATATAAGAAGAAAAAATAAATAAAATTCAAAATAAGGCCCACTCATAGCTCATTCTTTGCAAATATGTAGTGGATAATGTCAATGATAAGCCCAGTAAAAATGAATACTCTCCATCAATAATTAACTGAGATAGAGGGTAACAAAGTGTAAAATAGATACAAATTGTAGGAGTTACCGCTCTCATAATTTTTGACATACCCATACCGGGCACTAATTGAATAAAGTCCACACTAATGCCGTCAAAATGCAACTATTTGCAATCCCCAGTGAAGCTTAGTTCTTGAAAAATAGTAATTCAAACATTTTATTAAACCGTTTTTTCCAGTTTTCAGCAGTCTGACCTGAAACCCCCCAATTAACATATGGACAAGCTAATTCTATCATATACAAGTTTAAAAAAATTATAGGCAAAAAAAAAAAAAAAAAATCATGCCCCAAAAAAGTATATATGAGACGTTATTGTGAGACGAATTTTCCGGGGTATGAATTAGCATGATGTGAATTGTCCGGTATGAATTGTCCGCGGTATGAGTTGTCCTGTCAACGATATGAACTACTGTGTATCATCTTCAGTGGCACATACACATCAGTAGTGATGCTATAATTCGTAATATTTGGCGCCTGGCGACATTATTGCAGCTTGCGACTATACTGTTATCTACGGTAGGGTTATAACTGTCCAAGGTAAAGAAAATATTTCCTGTGGAAACACTGAGGCAAAGTGGCCGTAGGCAAAGTGTCCGTAGGCAAAGTGTCCGTAGGCAAATTGTTCGGTAGGCAAAATGTCCGGTAGGCAAACTGTCCGTAGGCAAACTGTCCGTAGGCAAACTGTCCGGCCACGGTCTTGACCACCTGTAGTCCAACGGTTCAGCATTAAGTCATAATACAATAACTTGTAAAATATATTAGTTACTGTCATATGTCGTTTTCTTTTTTACCGTTTCGTACATCGAGTTATATGCTCGTGTGGTACGTGTGCATGCGTCTGTTGGCTGCAGGGTTGCCATTTGGTATTTTTCATTACCAAATTAGGGTAAATTTGGTAATGAAAAATCCATTTGGTAATAAATCACATGATTTCGTATTGGACTTAAATTTGGTAATGGCCCTGTCACACTATTGCGTATGAGAGAAACGTATGAGTTGCGTAAGAAAATTCATAAAATAATTTTCATACGCACAAAAAGCCTTTGAAAATGCAAAATTGTGCGTTTACTTACCGTATTGAACCTGTGAGTAGCGTATGAGTAGCGTATCGCCAGCGTATGGCCAGCGTACTCGACCTATGAGTAACGTACCTCTGTCGTACCACTAGAGTATTCAGCGTATGCCTAACATATGCTTAGCGTATAAACCATACGTCGGAAAAAGCACCAAATTTTTAAGCATGCTTAAAAATAATTTTCTGCCTCGCCGTATGACCAGCGTAATACCAGCGTATGAGTGATATTTTTCATGCGCTGGCATACGCTAGTACGATACGCTATAGTGTGACAGGGCCATAATGAAATGAAAGAAATTTGGTACAGAACATAAAACACCCTTATTAATTACCCTTCATAAATAATACTTGATGGGCTGAGCTAGTTGTTTGTGTCGCGCACTGAAAAGTGCATATACGGTCAAGGGTCAGGACAGGAACAGGACTTGTTTAGTACAAGTACGCGTCGCAGACCCGTTCCCCGCACCCGCGTGGCAACCCATTCTTATGCATATGATCAATGTCCCAAACAGTACCATGCCGACCTTTACTTCGTTTTAAAGACCAACGGAAGTAGCTTATGCATTATCATATGCCTACACCCCCCCCCCCCCCCCCCCCGCGACATTGCATTTGTTAAGGGGGTTTTTTTTTTTCCATCTAATGCAAAAAAACTGAAGAACGAAACCAATGAAGCTTCCCTGTTTAAAACCCTTCTAAAATACGACCATGCTGTAAATAAATGGAAATTTGCTGAAAAGACTGGAAAAACTGCAAATGCTAAAAAAAATTACATCAACCAACTGTTGTACTAGTGCAGAGGAACAGACGGAAAAAATTTTTCCCTTTACTCAATTATATTTTTTTCTGACCGGGGTACGAGAAAATTTATGAATCTAAAGGGGTAGAGCCTAAAAAGGTTAAAAACCCTGCTCAAACGGTATCAAAAAACGGTGTAGTAACCCATTGGGGTTACATGGTCCAGGGGCCCTCTGTTTTTTGAGACTTTCCACTTCCATCGTCAAAACCGCCACGGTCTTCAGACCTCTCAGTGTCGTTTGATGACTAAGATCCCCCATGGTCCGGGGCCCAAATTTGCTGTTGCGACGGAAAAAAAAAAACATAAAAATCTTGTTCAAATTTTTTCATGAATACTTCGGGGTGATTGATTGAAGATTCCCATGTCTTGGACTATAAATAACTGAATTCAAAAATTGTAATCCCAGCTGCAGCAAAATCGCAAACATCAAAAACAGTTCAAAGGGGTGCTCACCCCAAACCTGTTCGTCCATTTATCAGTGTCCTAGAAACCCTTTTACCATGCCTTGGAATTCGCCACACCCTACTTGTCTTGGACAAGACTCAGTTCCTCTTCTTTGCCCCCCGTTTCTTCGTATATTTTACCAAGTGTCCTGAGCTAGCACAGTGTTTATGTCATTTCCCCCTTCCAAGTGCTGTATTAGTCCGGGGGCCTAAAGGGCTAAAAAAAAATCATTTTCGTGGCCCATGCGGTAAAGCTTCAAAATATATACTAAAAGGAAAATTTTTCTATTTTTTAAATCTGGCAAAAAAAATTTCAAAAATCGTGTAGCTTCATAGTGATTTTTTGGTTACCATACAACCCATTACATTTTCGCCCAAACAGTTTAGCTAGTCCAGGGGACCCCACTCCCCTCGGGACAATCTAATGAGACCTATTTTTTTTTGATGCACAAATATGTCTAGAAAAAAAAAACAATGTTAACACTGTCAATAATGTCCCAGGGGGGTTCATGGCGCCATCGTCCGATCGCAAATTTTTTGCTTTCTCGAAATTACCAAATGTCCAAAAAACCCAAAAATTTAGTTAAAAATTTAATTTTAGTGCCCACGTGACAAGAAAAAAACATGGCCTATTGTAATAAGAACTATTAATGCAGAAATTTGGAAAAACCAGTTTGAACGGAAAAAACCAAAAAAAAAGGGCGGAAAATTACTTTGGGTTTCGCCACAGCTTTCACATAAATCAAAAAACTTCCAATAAAACCCCTACTGGTCATTTTTAACATATCAAACATGTCTATTTTTCCCCCCAAATTTTTTTTTTTTTTGGTTACCATGACAACCACATTAATTTTCCCCAAACTGTTCATATATTGAAATATAAAAACATATAAATAAGGCAGACAAAAAAAACGTGTTATCGTTATAGAAAACCAGGTGAAATACTACATTGGCAAATATTAAATTCATTTGCTAGCAACATTTTCTAGGGGAAAGGGTACAAAATAACATATCCCCAAAAAAATTATTTTTCCCCATATTTTTTCCCGACCACTCTGGATGAGATTATATATTTGAACTGAAAATGACCCCCATGATAAACAAAACCTCAACTCTACGAAAACAATTTTTTATATTAAAACCCATGTGTTTTTGGGTAAGAAGACACAACTACTGAACTAGTTTTTTATTGCCCATAGATTTAAACAGTTTTAGACAAGTTTTCGGTAATATAATTTTTACAGTTTTGTCATATTTATATTTTTTAGTTGCAAAAAATAATTAAATAATACTAAAATAACCACAAAAAAAATCAGATTTTAAATTGGGAATCAAAAACACCGGCACGAGAAATGAAATTTAATTAATTCTCCATCGATCTGATTCTCTCATTTTCCAACGCTGTGGTCTTCATGATTGAGGCACCCACACCCCTCCGCATCGACAACCAAAGTGCATCCCACGTTGTGCTTAGGGCCCCAAATTTCTTGCCCCCTTTTGATGATACACACGACGGGTCACCAGTCCAGTTATTTGTGGTGCGGCCTGCTGTGTCATGAATTGGTCTTAGTCTACCCTTGTTTATTTCCCAGCCTGACTCGGGTAGGGGGGACAGATGGTTCGGCCCCCAAAGGCGTGTTTCCAGTGTATTCGGTTTTTTCCTCGTTTGACATGGTGATGAAGAAGTGGGATGTCAGGCAAGTTCTCGCTTCTGCTGGGTTGTGTAAATAGCGTGGTGTCGTGCTTCATCAACGTCGCAACATTTCACTTTGGGACGTAAGCCCCAAAAACAAATTTTGCACTGCATCGCCGCTTCTTTAGGTGCGGTTTAAAGTTCCTAAAACACAACTTTTGTCATGAACAATATATTATAATTAATATATATATATAAAAATTTTTTATTATATATAATATTTATATATATATATATTTTATATATATATATATTGCAAAAAAATAATCTGCAATTGATCTGGTCATCTAGCAATTATCTAATGTGCACATGGAAACAATTTGCCTTTTGTCATTACCACCGTAACTCTCATATTAACACCGCGAATATTGTGTTTATATATATACTTCCTGTTCCATGGTAACATTGTTTATAAATCGTCCCCGTTAGAATAAAAATGTGATAAATATTTAATAATGTAAATTATGAAAGCCTTTTAAGCCCCTTAAATATCGATTTCATATTTTTCCCAAATCATTTATTTTTTAAAAAGGTGAAAACATTTTCAATAAAAAACATATAGATTGTTCAATACTTTTAATAGTTTCCTTATTTTATAGCAAGACAGCATAAGTGCTATATTATTAGAGTGTTATATTTTTTGTGCTGATGGATCGGCAATTTTATTTGAAATATATGTACAAAATTTAAAATATTAGTGATCATGGTTAGATGTATATTCAGCTTTTTATGTATTGTATTTTTTATCATACCATGAACCGTTGCTAAGAAAAAAAATTTCATTATTGTACAAATAATTATGTACATGTCTACTCCGAAATATAAACTTTCTTTTTGTCACCATTTTTTTTTTTTATTTATTTTTAAAAAATATAACTGAATGTAAAAAAATGTGTAATGGGGTTGTCATGGGTATGGGGGAATAAAACGATGTTTTGATATGTTAAACTGACCAGTATTTTTTGTTTTTTTGAATTTTTTGTCTTTTGTTGAAAGTGTGGGGGCGAAACCGAAGTAATTTTTCCCCCTTTTTTTTTTGGGTTTTTGCCTTTCCCAAACAAAAACTGTACCAATTATGCTTTAAATAGTTCTTTTTACATGGGGCCATGTTTTTGGGGTTTGTCACGTGGGCCCCCAAAATTTAATTTGTAACTACATTATTTTTGTTTTTATGGACTTTTTTGGTAATTTGGAAAGTCAATATTTCGCGATCGCGATGGCCCCCATACAAACCCCCAGGGGGACTTTTATTTTGACAGTTTTAAACATTGTTTTTTTTTTTCTAGACATATTTGTGCATAAAAAAAATAGTTTTCATTGATTGTCCAAGGGGTGCACGTGGGGTCCACTGGACAGACTAAACATGTTGGTCTAAATATTAATGTGGTTGTCAGGGAAACCCAAAAAAAAATTCACTATGACTCACGATTTAAATTTTCTTCCAGATTTGAAATAACAAATTTCCCTTTTCAAAAAGTATATTATGAAACTTTATGAAATTTTTAAACAGGGGTACCACAAAGTCATTTTAAAGACCTTCTCTTTTTTGGCCCCTAGACAAATATTTGTTTCAAACTCTTAACCCTTGTTGCGAATCCGGATCATCATCTCCCATCTCTGACACTACCAAGGGGTTAAGACTTTGCCCACGAGAAGATGGCCAGGGAATGCCCTTGCATGATTTTTCCCCCAAATCATATGGCCTAAGGTAGCTTCACCATAAACTTCCCTTTAAAATTCCTTGACCCCTGTGCCATCCATCAGTGTACCAATAGCTCCTAACATTTCTAAATGTAGGGAAAAGAACCGAGAAGAAGGACAATGGATTTCCGGTGACTGTGTGTTTGTGAATCAAAAAATGATTTTTTTTTGCCTTCCATAAGTGGTGATCGAAGGGGGACTACTAAGGAAAATTTTGTGTTTGGATGCAAGATTACCGGAACCCAGCTTGATAGAATACTGTCTTGCCCCCCGGATACTTTTTTTATCATGGGTTGGTATCTGACTGAAGACGGGCCTGGGTGTTGGTTTCCCTAATAGATCATTGCATCATCCCCTGCCAACCGGTGTGCTTGTTTGAAGTTGAACGAAAACTCCCAAAGCAGAAAAACTTGTTGTCCTTTTAAACGGAATTTCTTTGAATGTGATTTTTTTGGGAGGATTTTTTTTGGGGCAAATGGTGATCAATTATTTTGACCTTTGACTTCTCCACAATGCTTATTCTTTCTTTTTGTGTTTAGGAAAAATGGGGCCTATCTTCTCTACTGGTTTTAATGCAGCTATCATCCCTTTCCCCGTAAAATTTTCCCTCTCCCATTAATTGTAGAATGTTTGAAAACAGTGTCTGCTGCAAAAACAGGCCTTTTTCAACCTCGATATCCTTCCCACATGTCGATGCAGCAAAATTTTTGCGGCATTCTTTCAAACCTTGCTTCCAGCATAGGACGTCAGAATCCCTCGGGTACAAACTATCCAAAAGAAACCTGACCGTTAAAAGTGGTGCTTTGTACTAAAAGGCCTATTTGCAGTTCGAAAGAAAACTCGTGGTCGAACTCCTTAGATTGGTGGCACTTTCCCAATCTAGCCACTTTCCGCTTTATGTCTATCCCAAACAAAAAAAGGGGAATTTTGTAAAATTTTAAGTGATTCTGGAATTAATCATGAGGGGGGCTGCAATTAGTGTGTCTGTAGTCGGGTACTGTTTTAATGGATGGCACATTGTCTTTACTCGCTTTTGATAACCTTGCAGCTGTTTCAATTTTTGCCTCTTCTGTGAAACTCTTCATCATCTTCTTGGTTTGTGCTTTAAAGGATCTGAGGATGTTGGCCGTTTTCCCCTCTCGCATTGTTACTATGTCACAAAAACCTTTCCTCTTCTGAAATTATTACATCCCCATATCTTTTCCTTCAATTGCTTTTTCAATCTGATTCCCATAGGATAAAAATCAGCATTACACAAAATATTTTCCCATTTTACACCTTTAGGGAAAAAAAGAGTAAACTGTTTTTCATCTTTCTTTTCAAGGTAGAACCATCTTTGAAAAGGGCTTGTTTTTGGTCCTCATCCTTTTGGGCCTTCCAACTTTCTTGGTTTTTGGGTTGGGATCATCTGAAACTGAAAGGGGCATATCAATCCACATCTAAAAGGGTTTTTTCTGCAAATTTTTATTGTACCACATCTGCGCTTAAATAACCATGATATATTAAATTTTCCCTATTTTTGAAGGCCCACTCATCAACCTTTTTATCACAAATATTTGTCTTTGAAAAGAATGAGCCTTCACAAAAATGTAGTCTGCTTTTCCCTTTTTAAAAACATTATCCCACAAAAAAGGCAGCCCTTTTGCTATTGAAATTAATCCCTTCCCACACCCTATTTTCCCTTTTTTTAGTTCCCTTTTATTTTATTATTCCCATTTTGTTGCCTCTTTAAAGAAGTTCAATTTCTTAGGGTTTTGGTACAATTTGCGACACTTCGAATGCACTTTACGGCCAGCTGTTATTTTAATGGAATCACCTCTTCAAACACTAGCTTAAATTGACCCCATCAGCACCCTTTTGTCAAATCGTTACCATGTCACCGCCATCTTCTGTTCGGCAATCGAACAGAGCTGTAACTTTTTGGTATACTTCATATTTAACCGGGAAAAAAAAGAAGAAAAAGAAAAATCATGCCTGTCGAGTATTTTCTTTGAAAAAACGGAAAAAGGGAAAATGCAAAAATAAATAAAATAATATATATATAAAATATATTTAATATATATATCCTATTATTTTTATTTTATTTTTTTTTTCTTTTTTTTTAATATATATAAAATATATATTTCTTAATTATGCCTTAATCTGCCTTTAAAATCGATAAAACCTGTAGCCTGCTATTCCATTACAAAAAATGATGATTATTTTTTTATTTTTTTTTGCTCCAGGTGCCTATTTTTTCCCCAAATAAAAATTTAACCCTTTTTGTTAATTCTTGCCCCCCTAAAACCTGGGTTAACACCAAAATCAGCTTTCTAGGTAAATCCCATTGAATCGCCCCGAAAACTCCCAGTACCCATGTCGGACGCCACCTTGAAAACAATTATTTTGGGAAGCAGGATTTTACAAGATTTTTAGTATGTTATTAGTATATTCAATGTATAAATCCGTTAAAAAAACTTTTGAAATCAATTTTTGGGGGGGGGGTTAGGGGTTTTTTTTTTCATATATTTACCCGTCTATATCCATTTAAAAAACTCTATCAGATCGCCTACTCTGCTCCTCGAGTGAGTGAAAATTTTAATAGCTTCGATCTCTTCTCATAACTAAAGTTACGCATCCCTTGAATCAGTTTTTGGAAACCCTTCTCTGCACTGAATCAAACAGCTATATCCATCCTGTATTATGGAGCCCAAAAACTGAACCGCTAGTCTAGGTGATTTTCTAGAGCCAAATAAAGCTTTTAAATAACCTCAGCACTTTATTTTTAACATTTAGGGAAATAAATCCAAACACCCTTTTAGCTCTATTTTCTACCCTCAATACTTTTTTCCTAGGTCGGGGGTCGAGCTCACCCCACTCCCAGATCTTTCTCACCTTCTGATCTTTTCAGCGATACATTGCGTATGGGGTATCTTTACCAGGGTTTTTTTTTTACCCAAAATTTTATAAAAGCCCGCACTTACATATTTAAAATTCCATTTTTGCCCTCGACTACCCACTCATTAAATTTTTCTTCACCCCGCAATATTTTCTCAACTGTGATCCAATTTTATACCTACCTTTATCATCAGCAAACTTGCTATACACTGCTAACTCACTATCCAATCGTTTATTTTAATCAAAATGTTGGACCCAAAACAACCTTTTGGAACCCCCTTGTCACCTGCCCCCATTCATTTTAAACCATTGATTGAACCTTTGTTGACTACGCTTAGCCACGCTCTGATCCAACAAGAACCTTTCCACTATTTAAAAATGAGTCTTAACCTTATTTACGAGTCGCCGTGGATCCTTTTTCGATGGGGTTCTAAATCCAGGGAATTATATCATAATCCTTACATTATCTGCTGTCTCATAACTTTCCTATAAAACTCAACCAATTGGTGAAACTCCTCCCTTGGTGAGTCCCCGTTTGGTTTAACTATGTTTTTCTAAAAGCTCTCTAATTTTTTTGCAATAATATATTCCAAAAATGTCCTCCACTGACTTTTGACTAACGGGTCAAAAATTTGACATTTGTCCTCTGTCACCCTTCTTAAATATGGGGACTACATTTCCTTTCCTCCTATTAACGCACTTCCCTATTCAAACCCATTTCCCAAAAAAAGTGCTCCAACGACTCCTAACAACCTCTTTGCATTCTTTTAGATTTTGGGTTAAACCTCACTGGTCCTGGGACTTAAAAATTTTTTTTTTTATCTAACCCCCTTTTACCTTTTTCTAGATATCCAAACTTTGAGTTTCTCCTCATCGCTTCCCTTAAACATCTGTTCACTATCACGTATCGTCTGCGTATCCTCCTGATTAAAAACACTTAGAAAGGTCACACTTCTTAGGAACAGGTTGAATGTGAGCAAATGGTGAACAAACTTCCAGCAAGAAGGAAAAGTGGAAGTACGTAGATAAAAACAGATGGAAACGTTTGACCTGGCAGGGTGTAAGCACAAAAGCACAGTTTTCGAGAACAATAGGAGGGACTCCGTCAGGACCGTAAGCCTTCCGGGATCAGGCCAAAAGGGTAAAGAAAAAATCATTACGGGATCCTAAAAAAGCATAATTAGTCGAGGTGGAGGGAAAAGGGCAAGTCATTTTTCAAAAAAGTGGGTATTCGGAAAAGTTTGAGCAAAGAGTTCAGCTTTAGAAATAGAATCTCTTTTGAAATTGAAAATCTTTTAGAAAACTACAATGTAGCAAAATTTGCCTCATTTACTTTATTCCGTATGTTATGTCCCTGTTTGTTCAGTATTTGCTCTTAAAAGGACTGTGAAATCAATGTTCAAAACTGGGTAAAGATTTTTAGGCTACAGGGTCAAAAAAATGACATCTGTGAATTGTAATTACAACTTAGGGTGGTACCCTACCTGTATTCCTGACCGCCTTGGATACACGCCCAACATTCTTGATCTTTTCCTAACTACTAAAAACCCTGCTACTTACTCTGTGAGATTTCTCTACGTTGGGTTCCTCCGATCACAACCTTACTTCTGAACCTTATTTCGCTCCGAACTACTCCCCCTAAACGGGGTGCTTTTGGCAACTCAAATTTTCAGTGGAAACTTAAGGCAGTACTACCTGTTTTCCATGGGAATGATTATTACTTTTCCGTTTAAAACCCATCTCTTTGTGAAGAACGCATAACTGAGGTCATTATCTCTAACATAGAGGCGTACATTTCACACACTTTCTCTAATCCTAAAAGCCCGTCAATCTTGGTTTAACTCTGCTTGTTCTCATGCTGTCCAAGATAGAGAGCGGCTCACAGACGGTACCGTTCCATCCATCTGCTGAAAATCATGCCCTATATATTTATGTCCGTAATCATGCCAAATCTATTTTTAGACTTACCAAAAACTCCATCATTCATAGAAAATGTCAAAATCTACCTGAATCAAACTCCTCTTGTGACTTCTGGCATCTAATAACATCTCTAAAAAAGAAATTCTGCATCTTTCTCTCCTTTGCTTCACCCCGATGGCTCCACAGCTGTCTCATCTATTTTTAAAGCTGAACTCTTTGTTCAAACCTTTGCTGAAAATTCCATTCTGGTTGATGAAGGGCTTGTTACTCCTTCTCCTCCATCCTCTGATTATATCATGCCTGTTATTAAGATCCTTCGTAATGACGTTTTCTTTGCACTTTCTGGCCTAGATCCTCAGAAGGCCTGCGGTCCTGACGGAGTCCCTCCTATTGTTTTTTTTAAAAACGGTGCTTCTGTGCTTGCACACTGCCTGGTCAAACTTTTCCGTATTTTTCTAAATCTACTTACACCTTTCCCTTTTTCTGGGAAATTTCTCACATCCACCTCTTCCTAAAAGGTGCCGTTCTAATCCTTTAAACACCGTCCTATCTATAGCTTTGGCTTGCTTCTTTTCCAAGGGTTTTGAAATATAACTTAATAAAAATTCTTATCATCTATCTGCTCCAAACTTTATCTGATCGTCAGAACGTTTTTCCCTAAAGGGCATCTACAAAAATCTTTAGCTTTCCTAACTGAAACTTTTCTCCTTTTTTAGGGGTTTCGGGGAAAATTTTGCGTTGCCCTTGACATTTCAAAAGCTTTTTACTAAGTCTTGGGGGAATCTTTTTTTCCAAACTACCCCTTTTCGTTTTTTTTCCTTTTCGTTTCTTGCACTACTGAAGACGGTCTTGTTTTTTCTCATCACCCCATCATATGGGGTTCCTCGGGTTCTGTCCAATCACCCACTCTCTTTCTATTATTCATTAATTATCTTCTAAGTCTAACTCAAAGCCCTATCCACTCCTAGGCTGATGATTCTACCGTGCATTTTTTAACGTCATTCATTACATGTTCAAATCAACAGGAACTAAGTGATTCACGGAGAGATGCCACATATCGCCTAACTTCTGATAATTCTATTATTTCTGATTAGGGCAAAGGAAACCTTGTTTTGCTCAATGCCTAAAAAGCCCAATTTCTTCACCTATCTGCTCGACAAATCCTACCAGACAACTATCTCTCTTCTTCAATGACACTCAACAGTCTCCTTCTTCTACCATGAACATTCTTGGACTATCTTTTACTAAAAATCTGGACTGGAAATCTCACATCTCATCTTTTGCTAAAACAACTTCTAAGAAGTTAGGTGTCCCCGTGGTTTCTTTTTGTCCCCTTTTTTCTCCCTCCCTTGTTTTCTGTCAGGGCCTTATCCGCCTTGTATGGAGTAAATTTTTACATTTTGGGGAGGATCCCTCATCCCTCTCCAAAAGAGGTTTAGTCAAAACATTTCGTCTCTCAAATCCCTTCCTCTGACTGACTGTTTTCAATCTTTAAAACCCCGCCGTAATGTTGCTTCTCTTGCTATCTCCTACCGTTTTTTCTGTTCACTTTCTCCTCTGAACTTTTTTAACGCATGCCCTTTCCCCCCCCCCCGCGGCCTCGTTGCGCAAACTTTCTACTCTTTTCATCCCCATTCTGTCCATCTTCCTAAACAAAAGTTCTTTACTCTTTTTTATCCCTTTAACTTGTAAACTCTGGAATTCGCTTCCTGTTTCTATTTCCCACCTTCCTACGACTTAAATCTTTTCAAGAGAGGACTGACAAGACACCTCCCGAACTAAATTGGCCCACCCACCATTCCTTATTCTCTTACTGTCTTTTTTTATATGAATTGGCAAATAAGTGGGCTTTTTATTAACTTTTTTCTGGCCTTGGCCAGTCCTTTGTGATGTAAAAAAGAAAAGAAATTACAACTATTAAGGGAAATAAAAAAATCATAGCGGAATAAATCAACCACAATGACTTTGAGCAACGAATCCTGTATTTAAAATTTAAAAAACTAACCCCAATCAAAATTAACATAAAAAACCAATTTGGGGGTCGCATAATGATAGGCACTACTTTTGGGAAAATGCCCACCCGACCCTCATAATTAAATCAGATAATGTAAAATATTTTCATGGTCACCGGTCATCACTTTTGCCACCACTCGTGCTATGTCCTTACACTTTCCCCCAAATGAAAAATTTAAAAAATCACTAAAAAAAAATTATTATATCTTTACCTGTAATCAACTAAAATACTAGACTTATCACTAGCTCACACAAGTAGTCTTATCCAACTTCAACCTGACGTAAATAGCTGACTTAATTACTGAAGCAAACTTATACTTACAAGCTATTCAGCGTTCATCTTCCCCGCACAGGTGACCATTCTAATATCCTTTTCCTGGTCACCTAACGAAGTCATCTCTCTGCCTCAACCTCATAAAAATAGCAAATTTGTGAAAGTAAAGGGCCCCCATTTTTCGGTCATAAAGGTTATGGAATTGAAAAGTATTATGGGGTATATTCCAGAGAAATATCCTTCATATGGACTTTTTAAGGCAAAGGGGGCCTCAAAACCGTTGGAAATGTTTTAAAGCACGTCAAAAATAACAAATTTAAAAAAATGTTCCTTAGTAATTTAAAGAGGTTTTTGGAAAAACATTATTTTATAAAGGGCGAAAACTAACAAAAAAATTTTAAAGTTATTGATTTGGCAAGGGCCGTAAAAATTCAAGGTTTGGTGTTAAAGGGAAAATTTGGCAAATTGGGGGGAAAATTTAAAGTGGGTTGGGGGGGTCCCACACCCCGCAAGAAATTTTTAAACCCCCGGGGGAAAAGAAAATCATTGCTATTTTTTTTTCAAAGGGGGGAGTTACGTTTTAAATTTTTGTTTAATTTTACATCCTCGCCCCGGCCATTATAATTTCTTTTGGGGGTTTCCCACCCGAAACCCTTTAATTTACCCCCGGGGACAATTCCCGTACCCACAATCCTTTTATTTTTTCCCCGGCCTTTGTTGTGTAAATACAAAATTTAATTCTTTTTTTGTTTTTGACCTTAGCAAAAAGATTAAAATACCCAAAGGGGGTCTTTAAATCTGCGGGAAGGAAGGGATATTTTTTAATGGCTTTCGTCTATTTTCAATGCTTAAATTTCCGGGTTTATTCCTTGTGCCTTAAACGCGCCCAATTTAAAATACCTTTCGGAAGCATATTCCCTTAAGTCATTTTTCTAACCCGTTGGGAACGCGTTTAATGAAAATCCGGAACAATGCTTTCCCTGTGAAATGGTGATTCATTTTTTCCTCTTCAAAGGGGAGGGAAATTTTGTTAAAAAATATTTTTTCATTTTCTTTCTAACATTTTAAAATTTCTTTTCCTTATTGTAGGAATTATCTTTTTAATATTATTTTCTCAAATTTTCTGGAACCCAAAAATGTTTTTGATGGGGAAAAAGAAAAAAAATTTTACCCGAACTTTCAGTAGTTCCCCAAAAAATTGGTTTTTTTTTGAAAAGGTATGTTGAGTTATTAAAGAGAGGGAATTATACTGGGAAAAAATTAAAAGTCCCATTATTAGTTTGTTTCAGCTAAAAATAACAAGGTTTTGGCCTTTTTTCCTATTAAAAAATTTAAAAAGGCCAAATTGGCAAAAATTATTCCTTTCCCCGCCACTTCCCTTGCGTGAATTTAAACAAGATTATAAAATAACAAAATTCTTTTTTTAAATCAAAAGGATTTAAAAAAATTTTTAAAATTTACATTTTTACCAATACAACCCCGAATGAAAAAACGACTATTTTCCCCTTTTTTTAATTTTTATACTCGAAAAATGGTAAATTGGGAAAAAACAAACACTTTTCATAATTTTACTCCAACAAACATTTAATTTGCGGAAAAAATTTGTGGCGTTTTAATACTTGAAAAATTTATTCGCTGATATTGGAAATTTAAATTGTATTAAAAGTAAATTTCCTCTTCAAAAGGGGGTGCGGTTGGTTTTCCAACTTAAACCATTTTTTATGGCAATAAAATGGGGCATCATTTCTGGAACCTTTTTTTTAATTTCCTTTTTTTCCCTTTCTTCCTTTCCCCCTCACGAGGGTTCCCCCCTCTCTCCCATTTCTCTCCCTTCCTTTCGTCATCCCTTTCGCCTTTCCTTTTCCCCCTTCTCGCCTCTCTGAAAAACCTTGCTTTTTTTCCTTTCCTTTCACCCTCCTTGGGGGGGAAATTAAAAAAACCCTTTTTCTTTCCTCTTCCCTCTCCTTAAACGCTTTCTCTTTTATTTTTCCCTCTCTCTTTTCCTTTCTTCCTCAATTCTTTTCTTTCCCCCGGTCTTTTCTTTTTCCCCTCCCTTAACCGGGGGGTTTTTTCCTCTTTCCTCTCCCTTCTTTTCAGTCTCAATCAGGTTTCATTTTGGGGGCCCTCCTTCCCTTCAAAACTTCCTCTTCTTTTTTTTTTTCCTTCTTCGTTTTCTTCTCTTGTCCCCACGCTTTTTTCATCGTTTTTCCTTGTCGATCCCTTCCCTTATTCTGTTTTTTTTTCTTGGGGCCTCTTCTTCCTTTTTGTTTCCTTTTTCCTTCCTTTTTTTTTTGTCTCCCCTTTTTTTGGGTCTTGTTTTCTTTTTTTTCCCTTTTTCTATTTCCTTCCTTAAAAATTTTTCCCTTCCCCCTTTTCATCCTAATATAATTATAATTTTTTTCCATCAAAAAAATTTTTTTATCCTTTTCAATATTACAAAAATTAATTAAACCCCAAAACTTTTAAATTATTATATATATATTATATATTTTTATATATATATTTTTATATCTTTTTTTTTTATATTTTAATTTAAAAAATTTATATTTTTTTATATAATTTATATATATATATTTTATATTTTTTATATTTTTTAGGGGGGGCGGTAGCGAGGGGGTTAGCGTTCCGACTGGCGTCTCGGTGCCCGGTTCGATCCCCGATAAACAAAACCTTTTCTGCATCGTCGAGTGCCAAAAGAACACCCACATGCCCTCCCCAAAACTCTACCTTCGTTTGCGAGGCATCGGAGGACACAGGGGGGGGCAGACCCCTAACCCAAAGGCGTCACTATAAAAATCCTGCCTGCCCACCAGGGGGCGAGGACCAACCATCAGAGCCCCAAGTGAACCTCCAGCCTACCCTCCGAGCCCTGGGTCACCACTGCCTACAGGCGCTATAGGCACAAAAAGAAAAAAAAAAAAATAATAATATACATAAATAATATATGTATCTATTATATATTATATATTATTTATAATATAATTTTGATATATATATTTATATAATTAATTATATATATATTTTTATATATAAAATAAAAAATATATTTTATAAAAATATAAAATTTTTTTTTAAAAAAAAATATTAATTATATATAAAATATATATTTAATATTTTAATTAAAATATTTAATTTCTTCCTTTTTGTAATGCCTTTTTATTCCCATGAACAAATGTGGCTGTTAAAATGCCTAAAACTTTTTAAACCTTTTTTTTATAAACGATATGTAAAACGGATCTTTTTTACTCCTAAAAATACCGAGCCCTTCCCTTTTTTTGAACAAATTTTAAATCTCAGCACCCCAAAAATTAGTTAAAAATGCATTGAAAACCAATTATCACTACCATTTTTGGATACCTAGTTACTCGAAAAAAAATTTCTTTCCACCCAGTCTATAGAAAAACCCCTTTCACTGGTTTAGGAACTCAATATTTTCTTTATCCCCAACCTTTTTAAAAACAAAACTATTAAAACCCTTTCTACACATATGCTATTTGTTTCTCTTCTAATTGGTTCGCCTTTTATAATAAATCAAATTCCTTACATTTTTTTTTAAAATAATGGCTACCCCCTCAAATTAATTTAAACAACTATTCCAAATTTCCCAAATGAAATTCAACCCCAAATCCCCCCCGAAACCAAAACCCCGAAAACCCCA
>JACEEZ010024915.1:0-7500 GCA_016584305.1 Chionoecetes opilio
TTTTTCCTCCCCTTCTCTCCCTCTCTCTCTTTCCTCTCTCTCTCTCTCTCTTCTTTTTTTTTTTTTTTTTTTTTTTATCCCGCTAGTTCAAAAAAAAAAGAACGATACGAGTTTGTGAAAAGGGGGAGAGAGAGAGAGAGAAAAGGGAAAAAAGAGGAAAGAAGGAGAGGGGCCGGGAGGAAAAGAGAGAGGGAGGGGAGAGGAGAGAAGGAGAATTTTTATCGTTACCTGATTTTGATTCATTTTCCTTACGGATCTTTTACGTGCTCGGGGAAAACCTTCCTCCCCTCCTCCTCCTCCCCTTTTTCCCCCCCCCTTTTTCTTCCTCCTCCTCCTCCCCTCCTCCTCCTCCCCTCCTCCCCCCCCCTTTTTCCCCTCCTCCCCCCCCCTTCCCCCTTTCCCCTTTCCTCCCCCCCTTCCCTCCCCCCTTCTTCTTCCCCCTCCTTTTTCCCGGGGCTCTCTCTTTTTCCTCTTCGGTTTTTTCCCCCCCAAAACAAGAAAAAAAATTTGCCCTACTAAACCTCTCTCTCTCTCTCTCCCCTCTCTCTCTTCTTCCCCTTTCTTCTCTCTTTTCTCCTCTCTTTCCCCTCTCTTCTCTACGCTTTAAAAAACTTGTAAACAAAGGGAGGAAGAACGGGGGGACAGAAAGAGATGGATGGAGGGGAGAAGGGGAAAGAAGAGAAAATTTGGGAAGGGGGAAGGAGAGGGGGAATATAAAGTAAAGGAGAGGCAGGCAAGGTAGAGATAGGAGATAGAAAGGGGAGGAAGGGGAAAAATAGGGGTTTAAAGGGGGGAAAGGGAAGGAAGGAAGGAAAGAGGAAAGGGAAAAAAAGGGAGAGGAAAAAAAAAGGAGAGATAGAATAAAAGTGCTGAAGGAAAGAAAGAAAAAATCAAGGGAGGGGGAAAGGAAAAAGTGGAGAGAGAAGAGGGGAGAGAGGGAGAGAAGGATGAGAAAAGGGGGAAAGGGGAAGAGAGGGGGAAAAAGGGGGGGAGAGAGAGAGGAAGGAAAGGGGGCAAAAGAGAGAGAGAGAGGGGAGGAGGGGGGGAGAGAAAAAATTTTTCTACGTATGCATATTTCCCTTTCAGTGAAAAGGACGTGAACTTAAAAACGACCTTGTGAAAGTGAGTGTAAGTGGGTGGGGTGGTTAATAATTTTCTTCTTCTCTCTCTCTCTCCTCTCTCTCTCTCTCTTTTTCTCTCTCTCTCTCTCTCTCTCTCTTTTCCCTTTCTCTCTCTCCTCTCTCTTTCTCTCTCTCTCTCTCTCACCTCTAAGAAAGAAAATTTGGGAAACGAACGTGAGAGCCATTTTTGTGAGAGAAAGAGAGAGGAGAGAGAGGGGAGAGAAAGAGAGGAGAGGGAGAGGGGGAAAAAGAGAGGAGAGAAGAGAGAGGGGGAGAGGAGAGAGAGGAGGAGAGGAGAAAAGGAGGGAAGGGGGGATGGAGGAGAGAGAGAGAGAAGAGAGAGGAAGGAGGGGAGAAGAGAAAAAGGAGAGAGAGAGAGAGGAGGAGAGAAAAAGGGGGGGAGAAATTTGATGAGAAGACTTTGATGACGATACTGTTTTTGTTGTTTTTTTGTTTATCTGTGATGGTGATGAATGTAAAAGTGTGATGTTTTTAGGAAGTGGTGGTGGTGGTGGGGGTTTGGGGGTTGTTTGGTGGTAGTGGGTTTGGTTTTAGTGGTGGGGGTGGTTGGGGGGTTGTGGTGGTGGTGGTGGTTTTGGTGTTGGTAGGGGGGTGGTGGTGGTGTTGTGATGGTGGTGGTGGTGGGGGGTGGTGTGGTGGTTGTGGGGGTTTGGGTAGAAAAAATGGTTCCCTGGGTTTTCACCCGGGGGCAAAAAATGGGTTGGTGGGGGTGGGGGGTGGTTGGTTTTAGTTGGTTTATTGTTTGGTGGAATAGGGTGTGGTGGTGGGTGGTGGTTTTTGGTGGTTTGGGGGTGGTGGTGGTAGTGGTAGTGGGGTTGGGGGGTGTGGGTGGTGGTGGGGTTGGTGGTGGTGGTGGTTGGGGGGTTTTAGGGAAAAAATGGTATGGTTTTTTGGTGCCTGGTGTGGGGGTGTGGGGTGTGTTTGTGGTGGTGTGTTGGGGTGGTGGTTGTGTCGGTGTGTGTTTGTGTGGGGTTTTGGGGGTTTTGTGTTTTTTTTTTGGGTTTTTTTGTTTTTGGGGGGGGTTTTTTTTTTGCATAGGAAAGTTTTTTTTTTTAAAATTTTTTTTTATTGTTTTAATTTTTTATGGTTTTTTTGGGGGGTTTTCTGATAGTATATGTAACAATTATAATAGTAGTAGTTTATAGTTTATAGAGTTTATTGCCAAATAACAATTATATACACATAAATAAATATATACACATTTTATAGGCATTAGTCTGCTGAGCATGAGCTCCTTAGCAGACATAAAATCAGTTAACATAATCTAAATGCGAATACGATGGTAGTAGCAGTAGTAGTGGTAGTAGTAGTTGCAATTAGTAGTTAAAGGAACTATTGCCGTTCTTAAAGTAGTAGTAGTAATAGTAGTAGTAGTAGTAATAGTAGTAGTAATAGTAGTAGTAGTAGTAGTAGTAGTAGTAGTAGTAGTAGTAGTAGTAGTAGTAGTAGTAGTCATCATCATCGTCATCATTCCTTTATTTCGTATATACTAATATACAGAGATTTAATCGATGCATAATATAAAATTACGCAAGAAAAACTTATTAATAAATCAAATTTTACTGTACATATAAAATGACAAAAAAAAAAATATGAAGCTCAAAGGACTTCAGGACCATCTAAAAAGATTAAATTTTTTTTTCAAAATTAAAATAATTCACACATTATCTAAAATTCCACCTACAAGCAGCTACCTGCAGTTATATAAGCTTACATGTTTGGTGCATAGTGGTTCAGACGGCCAGGTTCATGATTTTGTACCCACGTAATTCTAGCTTTGATGGTTTGCAGGTCATATTCTATCAAATTTATGTTATAAAAATCTCTAAATAATAATAATATTGAAGGCAGTGTATATCCGTTCTTTAAAAAGGGCAAACACCATTTAATGAGGGAGTTATTGATGGCCAAAAGTCTCTTGTAATATCTCGCCTGTACAAATGCATTGTAATGTTGGAACAACAAATTACTTGTCTGTTAAGCCATCTCATGGTTACTGTGGTAGCGTGGCAGAGCAAACACTTTTTTCAAGGCATTGTGGTAAGCTGTCTGGAATGTTTTATAGCAAGATTTCTTTTTCATCCTGGCAGTCTGCCATAAGGCCAGACCATACTCTGTAGTATGGTCTAGTAGTAGTAGTAGTAGTAGTAGTAGTAGTAGTATAGTAGTAGTAGTAGTAGTAGTAGTAGTAGTAGTAGTAGTAGTAGTAGTAGTGGTAGTAATAGTCGTAGTAGTAGTAGTAGTAGTATAGAAGTAGTAGTAGAAGTAGTGGTAGTAATAGTAGTAATAAAAATAATATCCGTAATTGCAGTGTCGGTAACAGTAGTAATAGTTATCATTGTTGTGGCGGCGGTGGGGGTGACATGACAAAGGCAGTAGTAATAGCCGTAATAGCGTCTTTTCCTTAGCTTCCCTTTATCCCTCTTCCCCTTCTTTTATCCACCCACTTCCTCCTCCTTTCTCTCCACCTGTCAGACGCAATCTTTTCCTTCCTTCCTATGCAATTTTACCTTCCCATCTCCTCTTCCATTCTACTTCTGCAACTGTTCCATGTATCTCTTCACCTCTCCCACAATCTCTCCTTTCCCCACTCTCCCTTTAAACCCAAATAATAAAGGTAATATTTTGTTAAATGAAAGAATAACTAACTGAATATCGTGTTATGTCAAATAGGAGATAAGATATAAGTGTTTAAATTCAACAGGAAATCAGCAATGAGGAAGTTAAGAATGAGAACTGAAGTAAATTGATACAAGGAGAGGAGGAAGAAGGAAGGGAAATGAGGAGGAGGAGGATTTACATAGGATTACATAGGAATAACAGACACCAGGAGACCTATTGGTCCATGACGAGGGTATCTGCTGAACTACATACTACTAACTATCAACTACTTGTAAGAAAACAGTTGGAAAAGGATACCATGTCCTTAAAAGAAGATAGGAACACGGAAGTTTCATAGTGCAGAAAAATAGGGTATGAAATATACTAACTACAACTACCACTACCACTACAACTAATCGATCCGGGGGACTAAATATGAATTCGCAGGGCACTATCAATACCCATTTACTTTACAGTGCGCGTCAAGTCTGTTTTTAAATGTAGTTATTGTGCTGGCTTCGACAACATTTGCTGGTAACTTGTTCCATCGATCAACGACTCTCACATTGAAATAATTTTTACGGAGATCAGTGATGCAACGTTGACCGTTTAGTTTTAAACCATTATTTCTTGTTGTCACTTGAGTTGAAAGCTCGAATAGGTTCTCTTGATTAATGACATCAAATCCTTTTAGGATCTTAAAGGTTTCTATCAAGTCCCCACGGATTCTACGATCTTTAAGGAAAACATATTAAGTTTCCGCAGTCTCTCTTCATAAGATGAATTTCGCAGAGATGGAATTTGTTTGGTTGCTCTTCTTTGCACTGATTCCAATTTTGCTTGGTCTTTTACGAAACAGGGCGACCAGAATTGGACGGCATATTCCAAGTGTGGCCTAACCAAGGACGTGTATAATTGTGTCATTACTTTCGGAGTTTTGTGTTCAAAATTGCGTTTAATAAAGCCCAACATCATATTCGCCTTTTTACTGACAGCTAGGCAATGCGGACTGGTTTTAAGATCATTACTGATGATGACACCTAAATCGAGGATTACATAGGATTACATAGGAGTAACAGACACCAGGAGACCTATTGGTCCATAGCGAGGGTATCTGCTAAACTACATACTACTAACTATCAACTACTTGTAAGAAAACAGTTGGAAAATGATACCATGTCCCTAAAGAGGATAGGAACATGGAAGTTTCATAGTGCAGACTGATAGGATATGAAAAATACTAACTACAACTACCACTACCACTACAACTAATCGATACGGGGGACTAGATACGAATTCGCACTATCAATACCCATTTACTTTACAGTGCGCGTCAAGTCTGTTTTTGAATGTAGTTATTGTGTTGGCTCCGACAACATTTGCTGGTAACTTGTTCCATCGATCAACGACTCTAACATTGAAATAATTTTTACGGAGATCGGTGATGCAACGTTGACCGTTTAGTTTTAAACCATTATTTCTTGTTGTCACTTGAGTTGAAAGCTCGAATAGGTCCTCTTGATTAATGACATCAAAACCTTTTAGGATCTTAAAGGTTTCTATCAAGTCCCCACGGATTCTACGATCCTTTAAGGAAAACATATTAAGTTTCCGCAGTCTCTCTTCATAAGATGAATTTCGCAGAGATGGAATTTGTTTGGTTGCTCTTCTTTGCACTGATTCCAATTTGGCTTGATCTTTTACGAAACAGGGCGACCAGAATTGAACGGCATATTCCAAGTGCGGCCTAGGAGGAGGAGGAGGAGGAGGAGGAGGAGGAGGAGGAGGAGGAGGAGGAGGAGGAGGAGGAGGAGGAGGAGGAATACATAGGAATACAAAGGAAACACAAACAATAACAGCTCATTAGGTCCTTACATGGCTGTTTGATTTAACTACACTACACTAACTAGATAATAAGAGAGAAAGGATAGGAAAGTAGGAGGAGGAGGAGGAGGAGGAGGAGGAGGAGGAGGAGGAGGAGGAGGAGGAGGAGGAGGAGGAGGAGTAAAGGGAGTAGGGTGACAACGAGGACGGATATGATATGTGAAAGCTTGTAAATCAATCTTGGCCACACAGATGGTTTCACACGTTCCCTTCAGTCACAGGGTTGAGAGGTTAAATAAAACACTCACACACTCACGACACGTCCTAGCAACTGTCAAGCCTTCAACTTTGCTATTCTTTTATCTCTAACACGTACAGACTATAGTGGTAGAAAGTAGTCACACAGGCTGCCTCGTTTGGCCTAGTAGGGTTGTTGCTGTCTGTTCTTCCTTTGTATTCCTTTGTATCCAGCCTCCTGACCCCCTGACCTCCCCCACCCACCCACGCCTAAAACACACACACACACACACACACACACACACATACCCTCTCTCTCTTTTTCTTTCTGCAGCATCACCCTTGCAACACCACTCACAGATCCAAAGACCTTAGAAACACCACCACCATCATCACCACTTGTCGCCACCCAAGCACAGCTCATTACCTCCCGCCCGTCGCTTGCCAACCTCCGCATTCTTCCTTGGGTGACACACGGGCGGCACAGCTCCTTCACCTTACGCGGAAGTGCCCAACGAAGTCCCCCTTCCCTTCCCCCTTCCCTTCCCTACCTTGCTCTCTCTTTGTCTTACCATACATACATCTCACGCCCTCCCTCCCTCTCCCCCATAACCTATCTCCCATCTCCCCATCCCTTCCTTGTTCTCTCTCTCTCTCTCTCTCTCTCTCTCTCTCTCTCTCTCTCTCTCTCTCTCTCTCTCTCTGACCGTGTACGCAATTTGGCATCCGCTAAATTTAGACTTCGCGGAATGATGTTACGTAAGAGAGAGAGAGAGAGAGAGAGAGAGAGAGAGAGAGAGAGAGAGAGAGAGAGAGAGAGAGAGAGAGAGAGAGAGAGAGAGAGAGAGAGAGAGAGAGAGAGAGAGAGAGAGAGAGAGAGAGAGAGAGAGAGAGAGAGAGAGAGAGAGAGAGAGAGAGAGTGGACGATTGCAGGAGCGTGGGAAAAGCGTGAGTGGATGAGTGTACGAAAGACCAAACTGTGGGAAGGAAGTGGAGGCGTGAGTGGAGTGGAGTACAGTAGTGGAGTAACACATGGTGGAGAGATAGGAGTGAGAGAGGGAGTTATAAGCATGGGAGTGTGAGTAATGAAGAGCATGAGGAGTAGATGAAGTGAAAATAAGTAGAGGAGAAGGAGGAGGAGTAGTAGTAGTAGTAGTATAGTAGTAGTAGTAGTAGTAGTAGTAGTAGTAGCAGTAGTAGTAGGAGGAGGAGGATTACAAAGGAAACACAAACAGCAACAGACCGATAGGTCCTTACAAGGCTGTTTGCTTTAACTACACTACACTAACTAGATGATAAGAGAGAAAGGATAGGAAAGTAGAAGGCTCCTCCCCACCCACCCATCCCTCCAGCCGAAGCTGGCCGGAAATGAAGTGATACCATGCAGTATAGAAAAACTGCATGGAATTTGTGAGGAAAGTTGAAAGCTGTAATCTATGGCTAAGTACTACTAGTTTGTGGGGGTAGGTTTAGTGCTTGATAGATTGGTCATGTTATGCGTGTTTTGTAATGGTGTGAACACAGTGTGGAGGTTCAAGGGTGGTGCGGCAGCCTTGCCTGGCGCTTTCTTGGGAGGCAGCAGTCAATCAGGCCCCAGCTCCGTTCAATCCACTGCGGATTGTGTACTTTCCATGTAGGACGCCGTACACTGCAATGCCTCCTGCAGTAGTGACCCCTGGTACCTTAAATCCCGATG
>JACEEZ010024915.1:20000-27500 GCA_016584305.1 Chionoecetes opilio
CCGCGAAGGTTTGCCTCGAGGAAGGGAAGTGAAGACGCGGCATGGAGTAGGACTTTCTAGTCTACGTCAATATGCAACACAATCATAAAAAGTTTACACTCAAGTTTTACACTACCTATTTTTTTTTTGAGGTAGTGTAAGACTTGACTATTAACGAAAACATAGTGTCTGAACGTTACAATAAGGGACATTTCGTATCCAACGCACATCAATGGGGAGTTTTCAAAGCTAAGCCGCCAGATGTCTCGCGCATCTCACATCCTCTGCTCTGTGAGCCTGAATGATCTATCATTTACCGTAAATTATCTGTACTTCTTCGGGACATATCAGAATAATTTATCCTTCAATACAACAACTGAAACAGTTCTTAATAAAAAATGTTGTTTCATTATTTGTCTGCACTTGGTGAAAATATTGGCAAAACAATTGAATACTTGAAAACTCAATCTTTTAAAAATCGTCTTTTCATGAAAAAAACGCAAGTTCAAGCAGAATGAGGCTTCAGGAAATATCTACTTGTATGTAAGCATTCACTGAGTACCTATTTTAGGTGTGTCTGTCTGTCTTGCGACGAACATTTAACCAAAACAGAGTGTGGCGTTCAGCATCTCCACAGAAACCATCTGGATCCATCAGAAACCAGGCAGGATCTGCTATCACCCACTTTCCTGTTGACACCACAAGGGGAGGGACTCAGCGGCTCCTTACCTCACGGCTCATATCTCTGATACTCCTAACTTCTCAATACCAGAGACTGTCATCCTAACTATCATCACCCGCTTATCTCATCACACTCTCTATCCTCTACTGGAATATTCGTGGCATCCGCTCCCACATACCGTTTCCCACATAAAGGAGACTCGTCTCCTTATTTCGTGCTTTGACTGTGACTTGTGTTGTGTTGGGGCGGAGCGGAGTGGCTTGACTTGCAGTCACTATGTACTGTGGGTAGTAGTAGTTGGGGTAATAAAGCCGTGCACAGCAGTAAGTTAGTTCCTCCATTGCAGTCATTCCCGTCTCCTCCATAGCCCCGAGCCGTTAGTGTGTGAAGAAGTTTGAGAGGGGTGGGTTGCCCCCCCCCCCTCCTTCGTTACAATAGGATAAACCAGAGGACATAGGGTATTCAGAGGGAAGGGTTGATTGATTGATTCAGAGGGAAAGATTGAGGTGGAAGGGGAAATAGTAAACAAACGTTTTGAACCATCCTGGATCCCGGACTGTTGTTGAGGTGCCAAGCACTTAAATTACTTCTTGGTTAAATGTTCGTCGCAAGAAGACAGACACACCTAAAATAGGTACTCAGTGAATGCTTACATACAAGTAGATATTTCCTGAAGCCTCTTCTGCTTGAACTTGCGTTTTTTCATGAAAAGACAATTTTTAAAGATTGAGTTTTCAAGTATTCAATTGTTTTGCCAATATTTTCACCAAGTGCAGACAAATAAAATGATAAACTACATTTTTTATTAAGAACTGTTTCAGTTGTTGTATTGAAGGGTAATTTGATATGTCCCGAAAAAGCACAGGGAATTTACGGTAAATGATAGATCATTCAGCTGAAAGTGCAGAGGATGTGACAGCCCGAGAGACAGGCCTGAGCGTGAGCTTATTAGAAAACTCCCCATAGACACACACCAGCCTACGTGACTGTAAAGATATCTGTACAGTCTCCGGTAATATATTTCTTAGGCTGGTAGTGTCATCATCACAGCTTGTGCATCTTATCACTTTGTTCAACTGCTGTACAGTAAACCCTCTCTAAACCGAACCCGTATAATTCAAACTTCGGATAATTCGACCTGTTTCAGGCCAGTTCGAATTTTTCAATAACTTTCCATAATTCGAGCAAGTTTGAATTATCCTTAGCCTTACTAGTGGGAGTTCGACCTCTCCTATTCGGTGCGTGCCGCGGCTGCCTAGCGTGATCTGATATATGAAAATTACTGTATAAATACGATAGGCAGAGGAAGAAGGCGGGAGGGGGAGGAGGAATAAGGGGAGAGGAGGAAGAAGGGGGGAAGGGGAAGGAGGGATGAGGAGGAGGAAGGAGGGGAGAGGGGGAGAAGGAAGGAGGTGGAACAAGGAAGGGAGGAAAAGAGGAGCAAGGAAAAGAAAGGGAGGATAGGAAATGGGAGGAGGAAGAACTATTTTTTTTAAGTTTCCTTCGCTTTGTATACAATCCTTCAGAGTCCTTCACGGGCCTCTTCGCTCCTTCACGCATCCTACAGGAGTCATGGGAGGGCATTAAAAGTCCCACAGGATTGCTATAGTATTCCTAGGATTTTATAAGTACTTTGACAATCGCATTGGTGGCTCAAATAGGGATTAATAATAATAATAATAATACTGAAAATACTAATACTGATCGTTGTATTGAAGTAATGATTAATCTAGCGATTCCTATTATATTTTTTGTCTTGTAGTAAGTTTTGTCTAATTTGTGGTGCTTGAGGAATATCTGGAAGTATCATGTCATTGTGAATTGGCTGAAATAGGGACTTCTAATAATTATAACTGAAAACTGACTCCAGATTCGTGTTCAGTATGCACGATAACTGGTATGAACAAATTTTCAAGCAAATCTATTTTTCAAAAAATATTGCAAATTTTCCAAGGGGTATAATAGGGACTTATAATCATTGTAACTGAAACCTGACTCCTGATTCGTGTTCAGCATGCCCGATAACTGCTAGGAACAATTTTCAAGCAAATTTATTTTTCAAAAAATATTGCAAATTTTGCCTTGATTTTTTTTAAATCACGTTTTTTTTAATAACTAAAAAACTATGGCAGATAAGTGCAAAATTACAGAGAAGTAAATATGAAGTAGATCAAGGGCTATCATTTGGCGTAAAGCAAAAAAATATTGATTGGTAAATAACCGAGAAAATAGCATATTCGTACATTTATACAAAATATCAATTTTCTCGACAACCATGCAGATGTTTTGACAAGATTACTGCATCATGTAGAACACCTCAAGATGAACCTTTGTTACTTCGATAAGTTTTCTTCTACTACTCATAGTTTTGCGGCAAAATAACAGAAACCTGATTTTCGTCAATTTTGGAATATTTTTGAGCAGCCAGAAATCCGAAAGGTTTTTTTTCGCTAGATAAGTGGAAATGCCGGGGATACAATTGTAGATCTATCCATTTACAATAACTATTGATGGGTAAGTGTTGCTGTGTGAGAAACAAGTTGTGAGCTGAACGCGTTATAGTAAATATATAAGTTTATAATTCAGAAACCGTTCAGGATAGGTCAGTGTTAAACAGAGGACCAGTGTTGCCACCTCAGTGTAGGGGAAGGGACTAACTCTATATGATTTTCACGCATAGTAATATATCATACTTCTAGTTTAAAGCAGTTTTACTTTGAAAATCGCAAGTTAGACTGAACCTAAGAACAAAAAATATTAATTGCAACCCAGCATATTTTATTAACATCTACATACTTACTACATACATACAACATACATACCTTAAAATTTCCATTATAATACCCGCCTCCATAAAAAGAAAATAATACTCAAATTAAAAAGTATATAACTGCATTAAAAAAACTCCTTTAAAAGTGAAATGGTGTGGCAATAACAGAACTCTTGCAATATATAAAAAGGGTGAGAGAGAGAGAGAGAGAGAGAGAGAGAGAGAGAGAGAGAGAGAGAGAGAGAGAGAGAGAGAGAGAGAGAGAGAGAGAGAGAGAGAGAGAGAGAGGAGAGAGAGAGAGAGAGAGAGAGAGAGAGAGAGAGAGAGAGAAAAATATATATATATATAATATATATATTATATATATATATAATTAATTTGTGTTGTGTGTTGTGTGTGTGTGTGTGTGTGTGTGTGTGTGTGTGTGTGTGTGTGTGTGGTGTGTGTGTGTGTGTGTGTGTGTGTGTGTGTGTGTAAGGAGGTATATGCTAACTTAGGAGTATGATAAAAGCATTACAAGGTGAAAAATGTGCGTGGGTGTATAATATAATCTTTAAGTAGTAAGAAATTGATGGTTTATGAGTTCTTATGTGAATATGCTCTATTGTAATTTGTATTATTATTATTATTATTATTATTATCATGTGGTATTATCAGTATGTGTACTTATAATTATCATATGAATACAATGGTTTTGGTGAGTACAAGTAATACAATCTGTGCTGTTTTGGCATGTATGAGTGGCTCATTACTGTGTGGAGGGGCTACAGGTAACCATCGGATAATTCGGACTTTCGGCTAATTCGACCCAGGTCTCCCCCCAATTAGTTCGAATTAGAGAGGGTTTACTGTATTACGAAAGACAAATTACACATGAAGTAGGCTACCACTACCATTAACATTTTTGTGTGACGACGTTATTTTCTGAGTTTACAATTGTGTTCGAAGTTTCGCAGATGCTTGAAGACTAAAGGCAGGTTCACACTGAGCTTTTTTCGGCATTTTTGTAGACAGAAAGAGGTCTGGGTCTGGGGCTTGTGTCATGATCGCCTAGGTTTAAAAAAAAAATCACACACCGCTCGATCGGTCTTTTATCGACCGAGTTGCCGAGAATTTCGCGCGCCAAATTCAAATAAACGCAGAAACCAGCACCACCCTCTTCCCAATCACCCCAATTATTGGTATATTTCGGTATTGGGAACTAAAAACTAACAAATTTTACTTACATCATCGTGCAGATCTTTTCATCCTTAATTTGAATCCCAATTCCCAATTTCCATGCCAATGGCGATACATATAATACCGAAAATTTTCCGTTTTAGCTACAGCCAGAAAAGGTTGTTAATTTAAATCAGATTATGTTAGGTTAGACGTGGGGTTTGATTTAGTAGATGATATCAAGGAAAAAATTAAACTATCAATACTACTTCGTAATAAAGTGCGCGAAAACTTATCTTTCGCGCGCCAAATACACACAAGCCAGCCACTAGCCCCCTATAGCCCCTAGCGCGACGTGACCCCTGACCCTGCAGGTCAGGCACGGGAGGTCAGGGACGACCCTGGTCGTCAGCACGAGCTTGACAGACGACCTACAAAGCGATACCGAAGACACTACAACGTAGAGTGTCTTTGGCGATACTAAGCAGAAAAGGTCACAAGAAGAAGATTTATCTCCCGAAACGAAGTGCGTGTGTGAACGTAATCTGCGCACTAGCCCGCAAGAGACCGACTTCTCCGTCTACAAAAATGCCGAAAAAAGCTCATTTCGAACTTGCCTTAAGAAGTGGTCGAGTAGTGTTGATTTATAAGTTTGTTATGAAATAGTTTGCTTATATTTCCGTTCATAGCAAAATTTACGAAGTCACAATAAATAGAGTAGTGGCCCCTAACAAGAAGAGAGAAAACGTACCATTACTCAGTGAAGAAAATGGTTCCGCGCGCTACAGGGGCAACTAAAGTAAACTGAATCACTAGGTCAGTGGAAGAGTTATTTCCGGAGTTGAACACCAGGAAGTTGTGGAAAACCAACACTCAGCCCTATTGATGTTCACTGTGGTGGATGATTGCCTAACGATCACGCACCAGTGACGGCCTGACTCACGCGGCCCACCCCAGCACCGGCGTGGGGGCGGCCGCTACCAAGGGCATCACCACACGCCAATACACCAACACACCCTGAAGGCCCTGGTGTGCACACGTGAGGTGATGCATAAGAACATGAGAACACAAGAAAATAAGGAAGCTACAAGAGGCCGTGAGACCTACACGTGGTAGTTCTTGTGAGACCTACACGTGGTAGTTCCTGTGAGACCTACACGTGGTAGTTCCTGTGAGACCTGCACATGGTAGTTCCTGTGAGACCTGCACATGGTAGTTCCTGTGAGACCTGCACGTGGTAGTTCCTGATGTGCGAGTAACAAACAACTAAGGAGAAAATCATGAATGAGAAGGCACGTATCGAGACTTACCTTGAGAGGAGCTGAAGAGGTAGTCATCCCTGAGGGATCGCGTCTCGGTGTAGCTCAGGTTGTCCTCCTCGTGAGTGGGCGGAAGGTCATATGGGTCGTCCTCGTTCTCCTCCTCGACCAGCGTGGGCGGCGGCGTGAGCTCGTAGCCCCACCGCCGCCTGAAGGCCCGCGCCCCGCCGTCCAGCCGCATGCGAGGCAGATCATAGAACAGGGAGTCACCGATCTGTGGAGGAAGGAAAGGAAGGGTTAGTGTTGGAGACAGGGAACGGGCGTAGGAGAACGGGCCACATGTCACACTTGTCAGTACTGTTGCTAAGAGTAAGTATGGGGGAGCACCTTGGGGCGCGGCGCAGACGATGGCCCTGGGGGTGTGTGGGAGCATCGCAGCCTGGCGCGGGGGATATGGTGCTGCCTATCCCAGGACCCGCCCCCCATGGCTCCCCACCACCCGCCACACCCAGGCGTCGCGGTACCGCATCGCTTTGACAGTTTCCCCTTTTTCTTGGACTTCCCCTCTAAGGATTCCTTAAAGGGAGAGTCCAGCAGCGGCCCGCCCTGGGGATCCCCACAGCTCGTCATCCGCTGAAGGCGCCGCAGGATGGGGGTGCCAGGGGGCGCCTCTTCCCCAAAAAGCTGCCATCGCTTCTTCTCGCAGGCAAAGCGATGGGTGGCGCGAGCACAACACTCGCCCCCTAGACATGTCTCCAGCCACTGCATACCGGCCAAGCGCCTCGCCTGGCTACATCAATAGTCCTGCGATATTCACGAGCAATATAGCGGCATGACGAGAGGCAGGCACTTCTTTCACACAAACAACGACCCTAATGACCCAACAAACAACCCCTAGAAAAATTAAAGGGGCGTGGTGGTAGCGCGTGTGTCCTGCGGGAGGAGGCAGACGGATGTGGACGCGGAAGGGCTGGAGGAGGGACTGCGGCGGCACGTTCCAGCCAGCCCCAGCAGTAGCACCTGCAGCGAGCGACTCTATACCGCGCCGCCCGAGACGCCGCTCCATGAGTCAACGCTGAGTCACAACGCTGGCGACGGAGGGAGGGTGGGGGAGTAGAGAGAGGGAAAGAGGGGTAACGCAAAGGATGAGGCGGGATATCTTGGTGAGGGAAATAACGGCATGGGAAAGTGTAGGACGGGGAGTGATGCTAGAGGGGAGAGATGGCGCCAGACTTGAGGGAAAGGCACCAGGTGAAAATGAGATGATTCAAAGGGAAAGGGTGACCCCCAGGGAGAAGGAAAATATCGCTTAATGGGTATTGATGTGCCTAGAGAAGAAATGTGGCGCCAAGGGGTGGGGGATGCCTGAGGAAGGGGTAAGGTGTGCATAGGGAAGGGTGTGGAGTGGGGAGAGGGTGGTGTCTGTGAGAGGAGGGAGCGTGGCAGGGAAGCCGAGGAGACATCTCACGCACACAGTAACTCAGGTCTTTGACGAATAACAGAGGAAAATTATCGATATAAACGCCTCGGAAGGAATTAGGATGATAAGAAGGAAAGACAGAAAGGCAGTGAAGATGAGAGAAGCGAAGATAGAGATGAGAAAACGAGAGGGAAGAAATGCAGACGAAAGAGAGGAAAAAGGAAGAAAACGA
>JACEEZ010024915.1:35000-40000 GCA_016584305.1 Chionoecetes opilio
TAGTAGTAATGATAATAACAATAATTATAGTTATGATAATAGTGATAATGAGGATAATACAATAATGATAAAAAATACAAAATAAAAGAGGAGCTCAGGTGGCGTTACTATTATGCGTGGGAGAGGATAACAGCTAAGGGGAGGGAATTATAGGCCGTAACAGCAGAGTGAACACTGTTACGTCACCGTCCCGTCACCCCCTGCACCCCTGCACCCGTCACGTTCAGGACCACACCCCTACACCCCACTAGGGACACTTCTCACCCCTCCTACACATCCCCCTTCACACCTCTCTCCTCAGCCCCCTCTCATTCAGCCTCCCCTCATCACACCCACACAGACCCCAACCTGTACACCATTCTTCATACACCTATCTAAACACATCTATACACCCCATATCATACATAATATCTGTATCTATCCATCACTATACGTACACCATCACTATACCAACACCATCACTATACCTACACCATCACTGTATCTATCCACTATATCATCACCTCTTCCTATACAGTCGCTTTTAAGATATATACATAAAAACTATCAGGCACACCTCCTCCTCCTCCTCTTCCTCCTCCTCTTCCTACTCCTCCTCCTCCTCTCCTCCTCCTCCTCCTCCTCCTCCTCCTCCTCCTCCTCTTCAGCCTCACTCCCCGCCCTTGAGATGCCAGGGGGGGAGGGCGTCCTTGGGGAACCGGAATACATATAAAAAATTGTAAATCGAACCAATAATAATGATACATAATGCATATAAGAAAACAAACAAAAAGATATCTATAAAAAAAACCCAGGTGTGTGTGTGTGTGTGTGTGTGTGTGTGTGTGTGTGTGTGTGTGTGTGTGTGTGTGTGTGTGTGTGTGTGTGTGTGTGTGTGTGTGTGTGTGTGTGTGTGTGTGTGTTGTGTGTGTATGTGTGTGTGTGTGTGTGTGTGTTTCGATGATATTCAAGAGTCACGGGTTAACCAACGAGGTTCGAATGGGGGTTTAGGTTTTTTTTTTTTTTTTTTTTTTGCCGGGGTGTAAAGTATTGCAGGAAATTGACAGAATATGATGGAAGTTATTTAAGATTCCTATGAGGCTGTTGACACTAATCGAGTTGAATTGTCTTAACCTTGAAAAAGATTGTCATTCCTCTGTTTGTGGCGCCATAAAACAATGGTATTATAGTCCTTTGTGGTCAGTTGATGATAGAAGCATCCTATTTCCATTTTTATTTGCCCACAACCCTCTCTCTCTCTCTCTCTCTCTCTCTCTCTCTCTCTCTCTCTCTCTCTCTCTCTCTCTCTCTCTCTCTCTCTCTCTCTCTCTCTCTCAGCATTTTTTGAATTTTATAATAATACATCCTATTTCCAATTGCAGATTATTTTTTGCTCAACCACATCTCTCTCTCTCTCTCTCTCTCTCTCTCTCTCTCTCTCTCTCTCTCTCTCTCTCTCTCTCTCTCTCTCTCTCTCTCTCTCAGCATATTTGGTACTTATAAAAATACATACCTATTTCTCATACCACGAATCTATGTTTTTCCCTTCTTTTACCACGTCATTGTAAAGCAAATAAAATGACCAGTGCCCAGAAAAACTGTAGCCTATTGTGTGACGCAGTATATTTACAATCGTGGTGTTGAGTACATCTTTACCTCAAGCAATTTTATCTTAGTAGCCTTCCTATCCACTCCGCCACTGTTTGTCTAAGTTAGAGCTGACACGTCCGTTTCCTTGAGTGTACCAGGCAGCCTTACACGTTTTCTTTTACGTTACTGCTCCTAGGTAGAGAATGTGTTGCGTGGGCAACTACTCTAAAATACAACACTCGTGCAACTGCTGAATTTTCAACCACATACTGAGAAATAAAAATGACAGGGTGAGGAAAACGTCAAATTAAATATTACCATCAATAGCACTATAGTCGCCACTGCACTAATGTCGCCAGGCGCCATATATTACGAATTTTAGCATCACTACAGACTTGTATGTGTCACTGAAGAGGCATGCACAATACGTAGTTTATATTATGTACCACCTGTCTTGACTGTTCAGTTGTACATACAAATCAGTAGTGATGTTAAAATTCGTTATGTATGGCGCCTGGCGACATTAGTGCAGTGGCGACTATAGTGTTATTGACGGTAGAGAGGCTACGTTACACAAATATCACATCCAGTGTCCGAGAAAACGTTCTTTTTCGCCGTGACAAGACAAAACTGCCCTTCCCTTGCCTTACATCACCGTGGCTTTGCACCTTTCCTTTGCACCCTGGGGGAAGATGATAACAAGGGCTGCACCTGTGGCAATCCAGCACTGTATGCGGCAATGGACGATTTCTTGACCTACATGACCCCTTATTGTGATGGTGGTGAAATGAACAACAACAACAACAACAACAACAACAACAACAACCAACAACAACAACAACAACAACACGACTACTACGGTACATTTTGTAACTACTGCTACTACTACTTCAGCAACAACAATAATAATAAAGACGATGATAGGAATGATAATAGTAATCATAATAATCAATATTAACTATAGTGCTAATCAATCATCAATCATTGGGGGCATACGCCGGGGGGCGCGTCGCCTCGCCCACCCTACGACGCCACTCCCGGGGGTCACCACGCGCGAGTTCCCATGCAGGCTCCTTTCCCATACCAAGCAGCTCTCGACAAGAAACATCAACTTGCCCCAGCCACGAGCCTTGTGGGCGCCCCCTTGGCCTCCTCCACGCCGGATTGTCTCTTACAGATACAACCCGATGGGAAGGATCGGTTTCAGGGTAGCGTGCCACATGCCCATATAGCCGAAGTTGGCGCTGACGGACTATGCAGGTAATAGGCCTCGATTCAGTCTCACGGTGCAATCGCTGATTTGACACGTAATCATCCCAGCGATACCCCATGATTCTGCGAAGACACTTATTACCAAAGGCATTGATTCGTCTCTTCAAGTCACTATTTAGTGTCCATGTCTCACAACCATAGAGTAAGACAGGGATCACAAGCGACTTGAAGATCCGGATCTTTGTCCTTCTGCACAGGTACCGACAACGCCAAATACTCCCGCTGAGCGAGTCCATAACACCGTGGGCTATGTCAATCCGCCGTAAGACTTCTTGACGTGACCCGCCGTCATTATGGACTGCGCTACCAAGGTATGTAAAATTTTCCAAGATCTCAATGTCCTCGCCACACGCATGAACAGACTGTACTGCTTCATCTAGTAAGTCTCCAAACACCTGGACCTTGGTCTTGAGCCAGGAGACCTCAAGTCCCAAAGGCTTTGCCTCCTCGTGCAGCGCCTCGAGAGCCATCACCAGGACCTCCAGCGACTCAGCAAAGATTACTGCATCATCGGCAAAAACAAGATCAGTGATCTTGGTGTTGCCGACTGATGCTCCACAATCACTTTGATTTACAACCTTGTCCAATACCCAGTCCATACAAGCGTTGAAAAGTGATGGGGCAAGGACGCACCCTTGCCCCACTCCTGTATTCACAGGAAAGAAGCTGGATACACCTGCCCCACACTTCACAGCACTCTCAGTCCCAGAATACAGACCAGTTATCAAACCAATAGTCCTAACTATAGTGCTAATGATAAATGAAAATAATGTAGTAATAATGAGATAAACAAAAGTAATAAAAATAATGATAATCTTGTAATAAAATAAGATTCATTGCTCTTCTCTTCGCTCTTTTTATACTTTTCCTATACTCTCCCCGCCTTCTTTACCTCTATACTTCCTCAGAGTTCTCGGAGCTTTAACTTACGTAACTCCTTTCTTATTCTCTACCCCCCCCCCTTCCACCACCTCCACCACCACCACCACCACCCCCACCACCACCACCACCTCTATCATCAATAACATCATGCAATCTGGACACAAAATATCGCCGCCTCAGGGAAAACAGTGGCAGTCATTGCTCAACGGATGCACCAATGTAGTAAATAAATCCTGCAAGTTTTCCCAACACACACACACACACAACACACACACACACACACACACCACACACACACAACACACACACACACACACACACACACACACACACACACACACACACACACACATTCTTACACCAATTTAGATCCAAAAGTCAATGCCTAATATCCAATAATACCATTACGACATTGTTTTCATTGTCACCTTCAGATTTAAGTGAAAGTTTTGCAATACATTCCCTCCATTCTCTTGACAAATCAATGGAAATAACACTGCGCCCTTCAACTCCTGCCTCAACAAAAAGATAAAAATCACTAATCTTGTTTTTCGTGATTTTTTTTCTTTTTCCATCAGGCCTTGATCTGTACACTCGAGGAGGATTAAGAGTGTTGACAGCCTCGCCACAGCCACAGACAGCCTCGCCACCGTCACAGCCACAGCCTCGCCACAGCCACAGCCACAGCCACAGCCACAGCCACAGTGTTGCTGCTACAAGGCTAAGTGGCAAAACCCTTCACTCTGACAACGGAAGTCTGGCTAGTAAGATTTCGAGTCTCAAAGGAAGCAAGTCTAATGTCAGCCCCTGTTAGACATTACACACACACACACACACACACACACACACACACACACACACACACACACACACACACACACACACACACACACACTCACACACACAGCACACACACACACACACACAGGCTTAACAACCAGTCCTTAACGCTCTTTTCCCCTCCCCTCCCGCCACACACACGCCGCGGCAGAGTGGCGCACCAACATTACACTGTGCGTGAGCGGAAAGTTTAATTCATAAAGACGAATTTTGTTGCGTCTTCACTGCGATGGTTATTGTTATTGTTGCTATTACTATTATTATTATTACTATTATTACTATTTCTATTATTATTACGAGTTCTATTGTTGTTATTATGATTATTATATATTTGTGTATCATTATTGTCATTATTATCACCAGTAGTCTTATTTTTATTAGATGCTTTATATAAGTTGTAGAAATGCTCATCGAACAGTGATTTCCCTAAAGGTTTT
>JACEEZ010024915.1:47500-55000 GCA_016584305.1 Chionoecetes opilio
GCCATATTGTAGGTGGGAGACAGGGCGTGAAGGAGACACAGAGAGAGAGATCACAGAGAGATAGAGATAGAGGGGAGACAGGGGCTGGGGGAATGGCAGGGGTCTCCTTATAGACTGACCACATAACTGAGTCCCTACCTCCACCCCTAACACACCTCCCACCATCCACCCCTGTCGCATTTTTACTTCACGGATGGCACCCCTTCACACCCCCTCCTCCTCCTCCCCCTCCTCCTCCTCTGCAGTTATGCCACACATCTAGAGACACACAACTCTCTCAATCGTGAATGTAGAAAGTAACAAGGAATGACGATGCATCAGAAGTAAGGCAACATAAAAACCGAACTTTTTTTAAAACTTGAACTAAATTTAACCTAACTCACCTAACCGAATTTATCTGTACATTAAAAACTTAACCTAACTTAACTTTAACCTAACTTCAACTTTTTCCTCCGTTACTTTTTTCAGGCAGGGTAATGTGACTTTCCATCTACGACGCACCTCATGACAACCCACTTTTAACAACCTCCCCTTTCCCCCTCAACCCTTTACCCTGTCTGTTTGTGTGTCTTAACGTGTCCTCCTTTACCCCTCTCTCCTCCCCCTTCCTCCTCCTCTCCTCCTCCTCCTCCTCCTCCTCCTCCTCCTCCTCCTCCTTCTCTTCCTCCCCCTTCCTCCCTCCCTAAAATAACGTAACCTGACATTCAAGTGACGTGATGTGACGCACTTTAAGTTAATCGTCGAGTGGACTCTATAATTGCTCCCACAAGAAGTGACCTAAATCGTGTGCTTACAAGAGAGAGAGAGAGAGAGAGAGAGAGAGAGAGAGGAGAGAGGAGAGAGAGAGAGAGAAGAGAGAGAGAGAAGAGAGAGAAGAGAGACAGAAGCAGACAGACGAGACAGACAGACAGAGAGAGGAGAGACAGAGAAGAGGAGAGAGAGAGAGAGAGAGAGGAGAGTGAGAGAGAGAGAGAGAGAGAGAGAGAGAGAGAGAGAAGAGAGAGAGAGAGAGAGAGAGAGAGAGTTGTGTATGTGTGTATGTTGAGTGACAAATGAGGGAGGGGAGGTCTGAGAGTGGGGGGGGAGGTTGAGGTTGGGGGGGGTTTTGGGGGGGTGTTGGGGGGGAAAGGAATCCATTGTTAAACTCTTGAAGTGAGTAACAAGGCGGGGCGGGGAGGGGAGGGGCAAAGGTGGGGGATCATTATATTATTTCACTCTGTTTCCCGTTTATCAACCCCAATATCTCTTTTCCTCTCTCCTTCTCTCTTCTCTCTCCTCTCCTCCCCCCTCTCTTTCTTTTCTCCTTTCTGCTCCCACTCCTGTCTCTAGTTAATCAACGTAAGTAATAAATAAGTGACCCCATTACAGAAGATCGCATCAAAGAAAACGAGGAGAAAAAAAATTAAATACAGACAAGGCAATGATATAATGAGAAGATCCCTGATGATTATGAGATAGGGAGGGAGGGGAGGAGGAGGGGAAAGGATTGGCCATTTTAAGGGTAGTAAAAAACAACCACAAACACACAAAAAACCAACAAAAAAAACCAACACACACACACAACACCCACAACAACATAACGCCAGCTCCCTCCCTCCCTTATCAATTTTTTTTTTTTTTTCCCTCTCTCTCTTTTTCTCTCTCTCTTCTCTTCTCTCTCTCTCTCTCTTTCTCTCTCTCTCTCTCTCTTTTCTTAAACCCATCTAAATTAAACCGCAAAAATACATCACGTAGCCTATGTGTGTTTGGGAGGGAAAAAGAGAGAGAGAGAGAGAGGAGAGAGAGAGAGATAAATGTACACGGATGAGAGTTTTGGACAATTCGGGGTTGATAAAATAAATTCCTATTCTCTCTCTCTCTTCTCTCTCTTCTCCTCCTTCTCCTCTCTTTTCCTCTCTCTCTCTTCTCTCTCTCTCTCTCTCTCTCCGTCACACCCCCTTTAATACTTTTTTTACTTCGATATAAGCATTGTATCATTTTTCATAAAATATGGAGGTCCATAACCTTTAGCGGGGATTTTTTTTTTTCTTCATTTTTTAAATTTGTGCGTCGTATTCCAAAAACAAAGACGTCAGGAGAGTCATATAAAAAATGCATTTTTACTGGGCGAAAAAATATATTATTATCATTTTTTAACTTGTTTTAATTTCATTAAATCAATTGTTATTATTTTTTTTTTAACCCCCGAGACCCTTCCCACTCTTATGTAGACGGCATTTCGCAGATACGCGACCCCCCTTTTCGTGCTGCTTCTGCGATTACATTTTGAACAGTTTATCAGCGTGTTTAAAAACCAAGTTTTAAACCATAAGAAAAAAAAGGGTTTTTCAGAAAGAATGACGAGTTTGACACATGGTATGCACAGACTCCCTTACGGGGGGGAGTTTGTGGTTCGAATATACCCTCACTGGAGAGGCGGGGGATGAAAGCGACCTGACCTGACCCCCCACAAGCCTAACAGCTGCTGAGTAGCCCCTGGCTGGGGCCCTAAAGACTGTGACCTGGCTTGTTTCTGGTCCTTGTTTGGTCGGTTTTTGAAACATTTTGAGTCTTTTCGTTGTTTTGTGTTTGACAGTTGCTCAGCGGCGGGGATCACTGTGAGGGTCGGGGCGTTCCCCTTCTTTTTGGGGCCCCTTTTTTGGGGCCCGCCGTGCCCCGGGGTGGGGGCCGCCAGCCCGGGCCGCACGTGAGGGCCTCACAGCATCGCCTGGACTCATTTTTAGGGTTTGGCGGCGCCCCCCTTTCCCCTTCGTGTGAGGCGTGAGACCGTGCTTCGCTTCTCTCGGATGGGGTCGGGCGGGGTCGGGTTTTCCCCTCCAGCGGGGGGATGATGCCGCTGCACGCCTTGTTGTGCGCCGCACCTCGGCGGGGGGTCCGTGGGGTTCTGTGCCCCCCGGCAGGGGTCCCGTGGCGGGGCGTCACACCCCCAACGCTTGCCGCCTTTTCCCTACCGCGCCCCTCGCAATCGTTTCCTTGACCCCAAAAACGTGTATTTTCCCTCTTATGACCCGCTCTCATCTTCTCTCCTCAGTCGTTTGGGTTTATACATTGCTCTTGTCGCCATACATGCACTTTTCCTTTTTTACCAGTTTTTTGGACCGCTCCTTTTTTTTTCTTGAACCGACTGATCTTTCCCCTCGGGTCGTCCCGTCGTTTACCAGGGGCTTGCTAAGCCAGGGTTGGCTTTTTTTTTCGCCGCCTTTCACTACCCGGGTGTACTTGTATGGGCCCTTTCGTATCCCAGGACTACCAGTGTCAACACACAAACAACACACCAGGGGGGTTGGGTGGTGGTGGCCATGGTCCTGATGGCGGGCAACACCTTCGGGTCTGGTGTGGTGCGACACTTGAGCCAAGGTAAAATATGCTACGAGCAACATTTATCTTGTTGAGCGGCTGCTGAGGCGCTCCGGGCTCCCCAACGAGGCTGTGGCGGTACTCATCATTTTCATCCTCCCGGTGTTGGTTTGTTATGCGGTATTTTGTAATTTTTGTACCATCGGGGTTTCCTGAAGATGTTTTCTTCCTAGCTTTAGCTTTAGTTTTTGGAAAGTTTCTTCTTAAAAAGCTTTCCCTATAAAAGTCCGTGGCAGGTTTTTACACTATATCGGACTCAGTGAGCGGACCTCTGCGACCTGCAGTTTTGTCTGGCCTCGATTTCTGGGCCCGGGGTTTTCGCCTTTTCCCTGGGAAAGCAGTTATGCCCTTTCTTCCTTTGTGACGTTTGGACTGTTGGGGCCTCCAGGTATCGGCCATTTGGGTCCTCTGGGGCCCATAGTTTTGTCTCATCCTCGGGTCTTTGGCGCGGAAATTTTGTTCCCCCACCCAAATTTGCCACCCCATCCCCTTGTTCACTTTGTGCGTTGGCCCCGTTTGGGGTTTGGATCGGCCGGGGTCAGCGAAGGGTCTTCGGGACCGCAGGTTGCCTTTTAAACCCTTTTTCCTTGGGGGGCGGAATCACTGTTTTTCCAAGGGGAGGGGGGCCCCCACTTTGTTTCTTGGTGTTCCTTTTCCGCGTCATTTGCTTCGGGCCGTTTAGCGGCACGGAAAGTATTTTTATTTCCCTTTCCCCTCGTAAAGGAAACTTTTGTTTTTCTTTACCGGCAAGTGTTTCTGCATAACATTACTGTGTTGGGTGTGCTTTCGTTTTTGAGGTCCCAACTTGTTCAAGTCCTTTGGAAGACACGTCGCCTCCACGGGCACCGTTTTCACCACCGGGGGGGGGAAACCGCCCCCTTGCTTTTCCGGAAAACCTTTCTCTCGCGGGGTGTTTTTTTATTTCTTGTTATAAGGTGGTGCGGTGTCTCCTGAATGGGAAGCCGCGCCCTTTCCGCCATGGCCCCCGCACATCTTTTTTGAAGGCCTCCTGGTCGTTTCCCGGCCTCAGGGGGCTGCCCTTGTTTCAACGTGCCCATTTCTCTATATAATCATAAACAGGAATTCCCGGGCTTTAGGGGGGGGGCACGTTTCCGTTGGGGAAGCCAAGGGTCGGCCCGGGGGTTTCCCAGGTCCCTCCGCGGCCCACCCATATGTTTCGGGCCTTTTTCGTGGCCGTTTTCTTGGGCCGTTCGGCCGGGGGCGCTTCCTAACCCGCCTTCCTTTTATCCCCAAACCCCCCCCCCCACCTCCCCTGGGTCTTTTCGGTACCCCCCCGCCCCCGGGGCCCACCTTTCCTGGGGCCCCCCCCCGGGTCCCTTCCTGGGGTTCACAAAGCGGGGGGGGGGGGGGAAAGGGAGGACCCGAAAAAATGGGGGGGAGGCCTGGGCGAAAACCCCCTTTTTATGGGGAGAGGGTGGGACCCCCGGGGCTACGGAAACGGGGGGGGAAAGAAACCCCTTACCGGGGTGAAAACACCTGTCAAACTTTTGGCGAACCCCCGCCCCCCCGCAGGTTTTCCTCCCTTCAAAGCGTTTTCGTAGACGCCCTGCCCCCGGGGTCAGCCGGGGCCTTCCTTTTCAAAGGGGGAGCGCCCTCCCGGGGGCCCCCCTTTCCCGTCCCCCGGGGGTGGGACCTGTTCGAGCCCCTCAGGGGGGGGCCCCCCGTGAAAATCTGGCATCCCCCCCGCGTCCACAAAAATGCCGGGGGGAGCAATTTTTTTGAAAAGGGGGGCCCCGGGGCCTTTTTTGCCCCCCGGTGCCCCCCTGGTGGGGCCCATTTCCCTTTGCCCTTAAAATTTGGGGCTTTTGGTTTGGCTTTTTTCCATTTGGGGGGGGTGTTTTAAGGCGGACCTGCCGGGATGCCCAATTCTTTTTTGGGGAGCTTCCCCTGTTTTCCCCTTTATTTTCCCCCCCGTCGGGGCCCCCCGCCCACCTCCCCAGTTGGGGGGGTTTGGATCCTTTGAAAAAAGCGGGGAGTTAAGAAGGGTTTTGGGTCAAATTCCTTTGGGAGTTTTAACCTGGCCCTTTTTTAACCTCATTTTTGAAAAAACGCCTTTCTTAAATACCTTTTCCCCCAAAGGGATAGAAAATTTTAAATTATGAGGAAAGGAATGGGGCCCGGGGGAGGCCCTCTTCCTCCTTCCTCCCCTTTCCCCCCTCTCTCTCTCTCTCTCTTTTCTCTCTCTCTCTCCTCCTCTCTCTCTCTCTCTCATACACCATACCAACGCCTTACCTGAGAGAGCTCAAGTGGCTAAAGGTAAAAGGAAGGTAAAGACGACCTTGGGCCCTTTCGTTTATAATATAATATATGAAATTACCATGTTTGGGTTTTTCCCCCTACCTATGGTAAGAGAACACTAAGTAAAACAAGACATCCGCACCAGTTTAAATTTCCAAAAAAAAACAATAAACCCGGGGGAAAAGGTCAGTGCTGGTGCTCCACCTAAAATAGAACAGTCTTCCCATATATTAAAAAACACCAAATGTATGTTACTTTTAAAAAAAAGTTACAAGCTATCTTTTTTAAAGCTTGACCGTTTTTACTTTCTTGATGTTTTTTACATTTTATGTGACACACCTTTTATGACTATTTTTTTCATTTTACGTTTTTTTACTTTTAAGACAAAACTTGTGTATGACTATTTTTTCATTTTTATTTTATTTTATTATTTTTTTTTTTATTTTATTTATTTTATTTTATTTTAATTTTTTTTTTATTATTTATTTCATATTTTATTTTTTTAAGGATACCCCTTGTGTTTTATTTTATGTTTAAGATTTTTTCTGGTATTTGATTTCGCATTTTTGTATTTTTAAGATGTCAAAAATAAACCCTTTTTAAAAGGGGAAAAAACATTTTTTGATTCTTTTTCTCTTCTCTCTCTTTTCTCTCCCCTCTTCTCTCTCTCTCTCTTCTCTCTTTCCCCTCTCTCTCTTCTCTCTTTTCTCTCTCTCTCTAACTTTTTTTGGCAACCACCACGCCACACGCCAACAACAACGTTACAACACAATACACACACAACACACAGTAGTACATTGCTGCTGGGCGAAGATAATGCAACACAACACATCACAACACATCACAACACATCACATCACATCACAACACAACACAACACAACACAACACAACACAACACATCACAACACAACACAACACAACACAACACAACACATCACAACACAACACAACACAAGACGGGGACGTAAGAAGCATTGCAAGTCAAAAACATAACGTGACAAATGGACAACACAACAACAGCAACACAAAAGCAAACACAACAGTAACTCACTCGAAGAAAAAAACATTCTCAACGCACGCAACACAAACACAACACAAAACGAAGCTGCAACACAATAATATACTGTATTTGTTCTAACTGACTGGAAAGGATCATAACTTCATGCATGAGAGAGAGAGAGAGAGAGAGAGAGAGAGAGAGAGAGAGAGAGAGAGAGAGAGAGAGAGAGAGAGAGAGAGAGAGAGAGAGAGAGAGAGAGAGAGAGAGGGGGGGGGGGGCATGCAGTAATAGAGGGCACCCTACCAGCTTGTGGGTGCGTGGGCGGGTGAGGGCGCCTGGGATCACCTGAGAGGAACGAGGGAGAAAAGAAGGGGCTCGTTAGTTCACCATCACCACCATCACCATCACCATCACCATCATTACCATCACTAATACTACCATCACCATCATTACTTATCACTAATATCACTACCACCATCATCATCACACCCACTGTTATCAATACTAATACCATCACCATCATCTCTATCATCATCACCATTACCATCACCATCATCACCACTACTATCACTACCATCATCATCACCACACTGTTATCAATACCATCCCCACTATTATCATCACCTACAGTCATGCTTTGTTTTCCACATCACCACCACTATCACCACCATCACCACTTCTCATAAGTATTATCATCACTCATCACCTCTATTCATCACCACTATTAATTTGTTTTGCATATCATATTTTCTTCTGGTCAAACACTGGTCTCAACACACACACACACACACACACACACGCACACACACACACACACACACACACGCACACACACACACACACACACACACACACACACACACACACACACACACACGTAAA
>JACEEZ010024915.1:60000-67500 GCA_016584305.1 Chionoecetes opilio
ATATTGTGAGGGGCTGATAGACTGTGGGGCTAAAAAATGTGAAAAATGATGAGGGGCTGAAGACTATGGGACTAAAATAATAAGAGAAATAGTAGAAGGAAGGACAGGGAGAAGGAAGGACAGGGAGAATGAGGGAGGGAGGTTAAGAGGAAGCAAAGGAGAGGTTGCATTTTTTTTAGACCAGCCATGAAGGGAAATACTAAACCCTTGTACACTCTTCTTATCAATCCGTAGCGGTAATGCCTTCTGACCCCATCACTCTAGTTAGGTAACGAGGCGTCGCGCAGGGACACACACACACACACACACACACACACACACACACACACACACACACCAGCACTGTCAACCCTGCCAGCCTCCCAACAAAGGACGCTGTGCCGGAGGGATGGTAGGCACTGGTGATGAAGTATTACCTCACCCACAGCAGACAGGTGTGTGTGTGTGTGTGTGTGTGTGTGTGTGTGTGTGTGTGTGTGTGTGTGTGTGTGTGTGTGTGTGTGTGTGTGTGTGTGTGTGTGTGTGTGTGTGTGTGTGTGTGTGTGTGTGTGTGTGTGTGTGTGTGTGTGTGTGTTGTGTGAGAGAGAGAGAGAGAGAGAGAGAGAGAGAGAGAGAGAGAGAGAGAGAGAGAGAGAGAGAGAGAGAGAGAGAGAGAGAGAGAGACACACATACATATGCACACTCTCTCTAATAGTAACAGCTAGCAACAGGAGGGCGGCAGTTCACATATCTCTCTCTCTCTCCTCCTCTCTCTCTCTCCCCTTCTCTCTCTCTCTCTCTCTCTCTCTCTCCTCTCTCTCTCTCTCTCTCTCTTCTCCCAGCCTGCCTCGCCCTTTGCACTTCCCCGTCTGCGTCGTCCCGCATCTGGTTCTTCGCCTCAGCCTCGTCAGCAGCACCTCAAGCCCTGGCTGGACGCATCTTCCCCAACTCTATGTGAGTATGTGGTTTCCCAGTAATGACGCTTGGCTGTAGCTCCGAAACTAACCATAAGATTGTCTCGAAAATACCCTCATTGAGATTCCCACACAAAGATGTTGAAAAATCCAGGAAACTTACCCTGACCGTAACCTAACGTAACCTAACCTGACGTGTTCAAGAGTAAACGCCACATACTCTTCCAGAAAACGGGAATACGCTGGCCGGACGCTGGCATCGCAGGCGGACAAAGACTTTCCGCTGCATTCATTGTTACGGCACGAGCTGAACACTTCCTCTGCGTCCTGCTCACTCTTCCGCCTCGCTTCAACACTTGTAGTAAAGGTAAGCGGATGACAATATTTGCATGGAGCGAATAAGCCTTCCTGTGTTTCTATATTCCCTTCTCTTTCACGAACTCCTCCTCCTCCTCCTCCTCCTCCTCCTCCTCCTCCTCCTCCTCCTCCTCCTCCTCCTCCTCTTTCTTCTTCCTTCAGGCATTTAGCTGAGCCACAAAAAACCGTCCATCGCCAGAAGCCGCCGAGGAACACAAGACTTTGCTCCTTAGAATATCATCTCTACCACACCTTCGCCGTTATGACACACGACGCACCCAGGAGAGGAGGAGGAGGAGGAGGAGGAGGAGGAGGAGGAGGAGGAGGAGGAGGAGGAGGAGGAGGGGTATCAAGCCTAAGGACCAGCTCTTCATCGTACATGTAGCCACGCGGCCCCACGCACAGCCACGCAGGTATAATGAGTCACGCGTCACTCATGAACCCGTGCAGCCGTTGTGTGGTCCGCGAGGGGCGTGACGGAGGCCTGTGGGGGGTGCAGGGCGGCTCCAGGACGGGATGGAGTGCAAGGAAGGGCAGGGATATGGAGGAAAGGAGTGCGTTAGGGTGGAAAGGAAGGAAGTGTGATGGAAGGGAAGGAATGGTTTAGGGCAGCGGTTCTTAACTTGGGGGGTAATTGCCTAGGGGTGTTTGAGCCAAGAGAGAAAGAGGAAGAACTGTCAAGTATTTAACTAGAAGCTCGGCCTTCGCTTTAACATGAAGCTCGCTCGCGATGGTGAGCGAAGAAAGTCGCTACAGAGAAGAAAGTAGTACGTACGGGTGAAACGGTACGGTGACGCCTTGCCACTCACTACCTCCGTAGACTTTTATGTAATATTATATTTTATTATTAACATTAATATTATTATTGTTATTATTATTATTATTATTATTATTTATTATTATTATTATTATTATCATCATCATTATTATTATCATCATTATCATTATCGTTATCATCATTACTACTGCTGTTATTATCATTATTGTTATTATTGATATTATTCTCATTATTATTACTATTATTATCATTTAATCAGATATATTATTATAATTTCCAAGGTGTTAATGAATAATTATGTGCACAATAAAAGTGTTCAAGACACGCATTTCTTCAGTTTTTCTTTCTGATTCAGGATAATTTTGAAATATCTTGGTTGAAGAAGTGAAGGCAAGGACCCACTACTAAAGGGGGCGTGGCGGTAAAAAGGTTAAGAAACACTGGTTTAGGGTAAGGAGAATGGCTGGAACGGACGGGAATCTGTGTCTACTATAGTTGAGTCGTGGCTGCCTCGGGGTGACTCTATCATTTACGACTCACGAAGGGAAAGGACTAATTAATACGAGCCTCTGGTTTGGGGTGTGATGAGGGAGTGAGGGTGTGTGTTCCTTTCCCCACCAGGCCCACCACCACCACCACCTCGAGGCTACGGAAAGGCTGAGGGGCTGATGACTGTGGGACTAAATGAATAAGAAAAATGATGAGGGGCTAGCGGACTAAGGGACTGAAAAAAATGAGAAAATGAATAGATGAAGGGCTAGGGGACTGAGGGACTAAAAAATAATAAGAGAATGAGTAAGCGAGGGACTAACAAGACAAAGCGACGAAGGGCTGAAGGGCTGAAAACTTAATTATCCCCAGCGTGACTTTTTGGAAACGAAGGCAAATGTGAACAAAGAAACGAACATGAGAAAAAGTTAACTAAAAAAATAATTCTGTACAACATTTTTACCTCCTTCCTTTTCCCATGCCTTCCTCCTTCCTTTTCCCATGCCTTCCTCCTTCCTTTTCCCATGCCTTCCTCCTCCTTCCTTATTTCTTTTCTTCTTTTTTCTTGTTCCTTCTTTCCTTCCTTTATCTATGTGTCAGGTAATGAAGAAGGGGATGCAAGGGGAGAAGAGGGTGCAGGGATGAGGTGTGTACGGGGGTGAGGGTGTGAGGAGGTGTGTACAGGGGTGTGTGAGGGATGTGAGAGTAACATTATTAAGGGTGATGTAAGGTGATGTTCTCTAGGGATGTGACTAAGAGGGGGTGAAGGGGTGGTTGTTATGCTTTCTAGATTCGACAAGGCTATGTGTACTAGAGAAAGAACTTTGGTTAAGGTAAAGAGGGGGGGAGACCAAGTAAGAATCAAAAAAGACAAATCAAATTAAACTAAAACGAATATATAGGGATGGAATATAGGTAGGTCGAACTTCAATAAATAAATGTTATAAGAATGTAAAATAAAATAAGGAGTTAGAACACAGACAAAAGAAAATAAGAGTAATATGAAACGGTAACGAATTTAAGGATTGGAATATAGGTCGAACTTTAAAAAAAATGAAAGAATGTTAAATAAAAAGGAAAAATGTCATGTAAAATAATAAAATAATAAGGAGAGCAAGGACACAACGTAGATAATCATGAGAGTCTGTGGGGAACTAACTCCAAGGTTGTAAAAGGAGCGCAGGCAAGGGAAGGTCAGACTGGTAACAAATAAGTGGAAAAAAAAATTTGTGGAAAAGCGCAGAAAGTTTGTACAGAGTGACTGAAATAAACATGGGAAGAAAAAAAAAAAAAAAAAAAAAACTAACGATGAATATAATTGATATGACGAAAACGAGTTAAGAAAATAAGTAAAAATAAAATGACAGAAAAAAAAACCACAAAGAGAGGATGATTTGGTGGGATAAAGAAAAGAAGGAAAGACGAAGGAAAAGACCGAGGGGAATAAAGAAGAAGAAGAGGAGGAGGAAGGAGGCGAGTGTTTTCATCTGCTACACAAACCACCACTTTCAGAACAGTAATGAGGAAGGTGAGACCACTTCTAGGGGACACACACACACACACACACACACACACACACACACACACACCACACACACACACACACACACACTCCGGGTACTCCGTAGTGTAGTGGCAGCACGCTCAGTTCACAACCGAGAAGTCCCGGGTTCGATCCCCGGGCGGAGCGAAGAGAGGTCGGCGGTCTTCTTAAAACCCGAGCCCCTGTCCACCCAGAAGTGAATGGGTACTGGGTGTTAGCCGGGGGTTTGTGACCCGCCTCCCGGGGTGATAGCTTCGGCCAACACTAAGCACTAAGGCGTGTGATATGAATGATAAAATGTAGCTATGGAGTCGGGGCCATACGAGTGTAGCTCAGGCCCTATAAAATACAATTATGTAGATGAATACACACACACAAACACACACACACACACACACACACACACACACACACACACACACACACACACACACACACACACACACACACACACACACACACACACACACACACACACACACACACACACACACACACACACACACACACACACACACACACACACACACACACACGCGCGGAAGGAATGGATGGAAAGAAATAGGTAAGTAAAGAAGGTGTTTTTTCTCTCTTACTAAACAGCAGCTTAAGGACTCGTCACTGATGTCACTCGTTGTGACTCGTTAAGGAGGAGGAAGAAGAAGAAGAAAGAGAAGGAGAAGAAGAAGCACAGGAGGAATTAACAGATAGGGTGGAAGAGGATAAAAGGGAAAGGGTGTAAGTGTGAGGGTGAGAGAGTAAGGGTGAGGGTGGGAGTGTGAGGGAGCAAGTGTGAAAGGGAGTAAGGGGGTAAGTGTGAGGGGGTGAGTGTGAGGATGTGTAAGTGTGAGTAAAGAGTGTTCATATGATAGGCAAAGCGTGTCTCCCTCATAAGAAATAAGTGTTGGTAGGTAATTAAAGGTCTAAAGGTGAAGGAGAGAGAGAGAGAGAGAGAGAGAGAGAGAGAGAGAGAGAGAGAGAGAGAGAGAGAGAGAGAGAGAGAGAGAGAGAGAGAGAGAGAGAGAGAGAGAGAGAGGTCAGATAAAACGAAATAGACAAGATGGACAAAAAAGAAGGAAAGTAATGCTGTAAAATAAGAGAAAGGAAGTGAAAGGAGAGAGAAGGGACGAGAGGAGGGAAGAAAATGTGGTATAATGAAAGGTGGAATAAATTGATGGAAAAGTTAGTAGCAAAAAGTTTTCTTTCTTCTTTTCTCAACTTTTGTAAAATGGAATAAAACAAAATAGTCACACGGTTTCTCCTGATTTATGAATTCTCTCTCTCTCTCTCTCTCTCTCTCTCTCTCTCTCTCTCTCTCTCTCTCTCTCTCTCTCTGCATGTGTGTGTATGTGTGTGTGTGTGTGTGTGTGTGTGTGTGTGTGTGTGTGTGTGTGTGTGTGTGTGTGTGTGTGTGTGTGTGTGTGTGTGAGAGAGAGTGTGTGTGTGTGTGTGTGTGTGTAAAGTAAGTAAAGTAAAGTAAGTAAAGTAAAGTAAATGTATTGCCATTACCAGAGCTGGGCACTAAATACATTGAATGTATTTAAATACTAAATACTAAATATATTTTACGAATGTATTTAAATACTAAATACTAAATACATCAATTGTATTTAAATACATTTGTAAATACATTTTATATATACACAAATTTTAACATATCCGAAAAAAATGGATTTCCTTAGGATGTCCTTACATTTTGGGTTTCCTTAGAAATTTCCTTCTCAGGCCTAAATTTCCTAAAAATAAGGAAATTTCCTTGAAAGTGGAAACACTGGTTCACTGTAACATCAGAATTGCCACATAGTTGGGCGGGTTTATGGCCAAATTAACTGATAAAAACTATTTACATATTTATATTAAGAGTATTTAAATACAATGTATTTAAATACTCATAAAAGTATTTAAATACTGTATTTAAATACATGACAACCAATGTATTTATAAATACATTTCTAAATACACAAATGTATTTAAATACGTATTTAAATACATTTGTATTTAAATACTGCCCAGCTCTGGCCATTACAAAATCACTCAAATAAAATAAAATATATAAAACAAAAACGTAATGATGGCACGGTGTGTCGAGCACAAGCTCTTAGACAGACACAATCATAACTAAATGGTTGTTCAGTAGTACAGCCATTATAAGGGACTACCAAACTATACAATATGAATAATCCAAAAAAACAAAAAAACTAAACAAAACATAGCTACGCAAATACAGACAATCGACACAGTTTGAACACAAGTTTACCCAAGTGTGTGTGTGTGTGTGTGTGTGTGTGTGTATGTGTATGTGTGCGTGTGTGTGTGTACGTACTACCTATATCACACACCTATCGAAACAATACAGGTGAGAAAGCCCTAATTAACCCCTTTCTCCCCCTCTTTCCCACCTTCCCCTTCCTCCTCCCCCTTCCCCCCACCTCCTGCCCCTTCCCCCCCTCCCCCCCACGACCTCAAAGACTCTCAAAGCGACTAAGGCAACACATGACTTTATATTTTCCCACCACTTATGTAATTTGTCTTCTACTGATTAAACCCGCAAGGTGCCTTAATCCAGGTGTGTGTGTGTATGTGTGTGTGTGTGTGTGTGTGGTGTGTGTGTGTGTGTGTGGTGTGTGTGTGTGTGTGTGTGTGTGTGTGTGTTATTATTACCTGTGGTCGTGGGGGTGAAGGGGTGCAAAAGTGGGGGAGGGAAGGGGTGAGGGGGGTGAGGGGGGGTGAGGGGAGTGAGGGGGTCAGGTGTAAGGCCCCCGGGGGAAAGGAAAGTTAAAGAGAAGAAGACCTGGAGTAGTTCGAGGTCAAGGTAGTCTATGGATGAGAGAGAGAGAGAGAGAGAGAAAAAAAAAATAGGGTTACACTTAAAAGTTTAATGACAGTAAAAAAAAAGGGTTTGCAAAGGGAGAGAGAGAGAGAGAGAGAGAGAGAGAGAGAGAGAGAGAGAGAGAGAGAGAGAGAGAGAGAGAGAGAGAGAGAGAGAGAGAGAGATAGAGAGAGAGAGAGAGAGCATAGGGTTACAGTAAAAAGTTCAATGACAGAGTAAAAAAAAAGTGTTCGCAAGGGAGTTAGGAAAAAGGAGTGAAGGAGTGGGGGGGAAAGAGGGGGCACTACACCATTACTCCCCCCTTCCCCTTACCCCCAACCCTCAACCCGTTCAGGGAAATGATAGTGTTGGTGGTGGGGGTGGTAGGAGGGGGAGGGTGATGGGGGTGAAAGCAATATGGAAGAGCATGAAGAAAGTTTTTTAACTACACTAAGGTCATACACACACACACACACACACACACACACACACACACACACACACACACCACACGTACACACACACACACACTTCCTCAATCACGCTTCAATGGATGCACTTTAAACCGCTTCAAACCTTCAATACCAAACTTGTCAGAACCATTCACGTACAGAACAGGTCACGTTATGAG
>JACEEZ010024915.1:70000-72500 GCA_016584305.1 Chionoecetes opilio
TTATATGGTGAGGGTGCCACTTTGTATAGGCTGGCATCATCACCACCATCACCATCATCACTACCACCATCATCACTACTACCACCACCACCACCACCACCATCATCACTACCACCATCATCACTACCATCATCACTACCATCTAACCTTGACCCTTCATCACCACTATCATCACTACAACCACCATTTCCTTGACACTTTATCACTACCACCATCACCACCATCATCATCACCATCATCAACACCACCATCATCACTACCCTCTAACCTTGACCCTTCACCACCACCACCACCACCGTCACCACCACCACCACCGCCATCACCACCACTGCCACCACCACCACCACCACCATCACCACCACCACCACCTCTACTACTAAAGTACAGTACATCAAGATATCGAAGTGGCAAGACGATTAACTAACATTAAGCAACGTTAAATTACCACTTCGCTTTTATCTCCAAGCGTACACACACACACACACACACACACACACACACACACACACACACACACACACACACACACACACACACAACCTTTAGTCAGAGAATTAAAGCAACTTTTTCACTTACAGAGAATATAATTACAATAATAATCGACTTTAATACCTACCCTCCTCCTCCTCTTGTCTTCCCTCCTCCCTCCTCCTCCTCCCTCCTCCTCCTCCTCCTCCTCCTCCTCCTCCTCCTCCTCCTCCTCCTCTCCTCCTCCTCCTCCTCCTCCTCCTCCTCCTCCTCTTCCTCCTCCTCCCAAGTGCCTCATCACACTCTACTTACGACAAAGACTTTCCAGATGTTATATTATTGTAGAGAGTTTTACGTAGTTCTCTCTCTCTCTCTCTCTCTCTCTCTCTCTCTCTCTCTCTCTCTCTCTCTCTCTCTCTCTCTCTCTCTCTCTCTCTCTCTCTAGTGTTTCATTATCTCGATCTCCTATTCTCCCTCATCCTTTATTTATCTTTGTATCATTATTAATCCATTCTCTCCCTTCTCCCTTCTTCATTACCCTCTATAGTCTATACCTTTCCCCTCTCTTCCCTCCCGCCCACGTGGATCTCCCCTCTTTTGGTGTTCCTCCCCTCTATCTCCCTGTGCCTCCTTAAGCTCGCTCCCTTTTCCCTCCTTATATTTGCCTCTTGAGTAGGAAAGAAAATTCATATACATCTCCAGTCCTTTGAAATTCCTCCTCTTTCTTTTATTTTTTTCCAGCATGTAGTAACCATCATCTCTCTCTCTCTCTCTCTCTCTCTCTCTCTCTCTCTCTCTCTCTCTCTCTCTCTCTCTCTCTCTCTCTCTCTCTCCAGGACGTACTTTATCTCCCCATCTCCTGTACAAACACTTCTTCCCTCTTACTCTCTCTCTCTCTTTCTCTCTCTTTCTCTCTCTCTCCCCTCTCATAAGAACGCCTCTCCCCTCCTTTCCTAATACCCATATCCCTCCCTTCCCTCTCTCTCCCTTCCCCTCTTTCTCCCTTCGCCTCTCTCTCTCTTACCTCCAAGAGCACATGTATCTCTTTGCTCATATCTCTCTCTCTCTCTCTCTCTCTCTCCTCTCTCTCTCTCTCTCTCTCTCTCTCTCTCTCTCTCTCTCTCCTCTCTCTCATTTCATAACCATTTCCTTCTATGATCACGTCTCCTTTCCTCCTTTCTTCTCCCCTTTACTCCCATCCCATTTATTATCCTCCCATACACACCTCCCACCTACTATACCACCCTTCCTTCCCCCCAATCACCCCCTAGCCCCCCCATCCACCTCCTTGGGCACACCTTACCTCGCCACCGATATCATCTCACCACCTCCTCCTCCTCCTCCTCCTCCTCCTCTCCTCCTCCTCCTCCTCCTCCTCCTCCCTCCTCCTCCTCTCCTGAGTAAGGCGACCGTCGTGATAAAGTGAGTCGGTCTTCTTGCGTGCAATTATCTTCCCCCAGAGTCCTCTTGAGCGCTCTCTCTCTCTCTCTCTCTCTCTCTCTCTCTCTCTCCTCTCTCTCTCTCTCTCTCTCTCTCTCTCTCTCTCTCTCTCTCTCTAAGTTATACAGCAATTTGTTTTTACCTTCGGCCATTACAATCATCTGCAGTTTTTTCCCCCATTTTTATTGTCGCTTAACATGTATTTTTTTCTTCAGGATATTATCGTTGTTTGTTTCCGTGTGTGTGTGTGTGTGTGGGTGTGTGTGTGTGTGTGTGTGTGTGTGTGGGTGTGTGTGTGTGTGTTGTGTGTGTGTGTGTGTGTGTGGGTGTAGGTGTGTGTGTGTGTCCGTGTGTGTGTGTGTGTGTGTGTGTGTGTGTGTATGTGGGTGGAGCTGACACATATTGCCTTCTTGTATCTGTAGACATAGCAGATGCGTCGATGGAGGAGGGGGAGGGAGGGAGGAAAGGCTGGGATAGAGAGGAGGTAGGGAAATGAAGCGAGGAAGGGGAGGAAGAGGAGGAAGTACTGGAGAGGAAGGGGAGCAAAAACTGGACAGAGAAGGGAAGAACTGGAGAGAAAGGGAAGGAAGAG
>JACEEZ010024916.1:0-28135 GCA_016584305.1 Chionoecetes opilio
TGGTTAGAAACCTTTTGAAATGATATACTGCGGGGTAATGCCTTGAGAACTTCCGCGGGTCTTGGGTGAACAGCGAGGCCCTGGTACTAAAATGGCGCCCAGTAGCGTTTAACATAGGGCCTATGAATGACGGTACCGTCTTTACAGGGACCCTACTTCACACATTCCATAATGGAACCACGAACGCGTCAACAATGCAATGCGCAGCGCCGTCATGGTCTTAATTCCATAAACAATCTACCACACTATGGAATCCACTCCGTGACATAATGTTCGAGTTGCATTAATATCACAAAAGTTTGCACACACTTTCAACAATATGAAATTCTTGGAGCTAAATACAGTATAGAAATGGCTGGAGGAAGCACCGAACACTAGTGACTGATGAGAACAGAATCCAAGACACGCTAACGGTGTTTATCAGACAGCAGGACAGGAACTGAACTTGTCGTTAGAGCTCTACCCCCCTGTCCCGCGGTTCACACTAGCCCGTCGCCACCCACCACCTTTGCTCCACCTCCCTCCTCACCATTCCCCAATATCCTTGCTGTGGTAAATGCTATAGATATGAATATGATAAGAAATTAGGACCGAGAATTTGTGCTTTGGTCATTTTGTCAAAGGCAAATAAAATGTGTTAATACCAGTAAGACGCCTTAGTCGGCGAAGGACGAGCGAGCCCGTAGAAACCCGATAGCAAGGAAATTTGTCTGCTGTCATCTAAACTCCATTTACCTTTGCCTTTTTACGTTGAAACTGTAGGGATTGTATCAGATGGCGAAAACCGCTTGTCAATCAAAATGGTCGGGATTCCAAAGATATAAGCTCCCGAATAGCGTGCCCGGCCCGGTCGGGTCGGCCGCTTACCCCGGGAAAAAATCCCGTATCAGTGAGGATCACGAGGGCTTCGCGCTCATCGTAATTATCATCTCACCGGGCTATTTAATCTTAATCTACATATTTTTAGAATGTCTGGAATTTTTTTTTTATTTCCTTAGGATTCCTTAGATTTGCTTTTTCCTTAGAAGGTTTCCTTCTCAGGCCTAAATTTCCTTCAAATAAGGATATTTCTGAGAGTGGAAACACTGGTTCACTGAACATCAGGATTGCCAGATAGTTAGGCGGGTTTATGGCCCAAAAATTAACTGAAATAAATAAATAAATAGAATAAAAAGTATTTACTTTTTTATATTATATGAACGTATATAAATACAATGTATTTAAATACTCATTAAAGTATTTAATTACTGTATTTAAATACATGAAAATTAATGTATTTATAAATAGATTTCTTAATACACAAATGTATTTAAATACAAATGTATTCAAATACAGCCCAGCTCTGGCTATATATCTATCTAAACTGTCTTTCCCAGGAATCTCAGGTACTCTTTGTCCAGAAATAAATGTTAAAAGGAAATTTGAATCAAATTATTGTTATTATCCTTATTTAGGTTACATTATACATACTAATTACTGATACAAAAAAAGAAATGACCTACGCCATATAAAACTTTATTTTAGGGGGGTCTATGCTGTACTAGTGTGACAACTCGATTTTTGGGCGCCATCTTAGTACCAGGGCCTCTCAGTTCACCCTAGACCCGGGGAAGTTCTCAAGGCATGACCCCGCAGTATATCATGTTATACATGTATAAAGGATATACTGTTATCTTCGGAAATGTTTGTTCTATAAGATTATCACATAAAACACATTAAATAAAGGTCATTCTGAGACTTTGAAGAAATATGCATGAACTTACAATTCACTTAAACACGTCGTCATGTAAAACTTTGTGGGAGAACTTATAAGATAGAAGCAGAATTTTATTAGCTTTCCATTGATATATTTCGTTTTCTGATACATACAGTAGTACCATGCAAACATTAGCGTTAACTAAATAAATCGCCGCGCCGGCCGCTCTCTCCCTCCATCTCTCTCTCCCCTGAGAGAGAGAGCGTTACCAAAATACCTTTTTCTACTTATTATATATATATATATATATATATATATATATAGAATATAAATTTTATAATATATATATTTTATATATTATATATAATATAATATATATATATACTTATATAAAATTTTATATATATATATTATATATATTATATATAATATTTATATATATATAAAATATAATATATATATATATATATATAAGAAGGAGAGAGAGAGGGGAGAGAGAGAGAGAGGAGTATATACGGGCAGGAGATTTTTCCGAGACAGATCTCGTTAAAAAGTGATAGCTAGTTCAGCGTTTATTATCTTCTTAAAGATATTTTCTCTTTGTCTTAAGAGTGTCTTATTTTCTTTTGTAATCACTTTTATGACTTCGCCGTAGCTTGTCCATGTTTGCTGTATCGCGATTTCGGGTCTAAGAACCCTTCTTCAGCAGCATATGGAAGATGTTTTCTCCTCAGGAGTTGAGGGTGAGCAGATGAAGATGCTTTGTTTGTGTTTTTCGGGCCCCTCCAGCAGGGGGACCACGGGCAGCTTGAGCCCATCAGAAGATGTTTTGATGTCGCAAGGGGGTGGAGGGTGCGTTGATCGGTGGCAGCCTAGTGCGGCAAGCGCGGCGGCGCTAGGCTGCGGGCAAAAAGACGGGAGGCGAGGGGCATGGCCACACTCGCCTTTCCCGGAAGAGAGGGAGTGTCCGTGCTGCTGGCGTGCGGCAGGGAGGTCTGGCTTGTCCACCCCTGACGAGGAGTGCGGGGCATCAGAGGATACACTTCCGCGTGGGGGGGGGGGGGGGGCGCAGCTGCTGCTACGCGTCGGGGATGAGGGGGAAGAGTGGCCATGAGGGGGCTGCCCGCCCGCTGCCGGGGGGGGTTTGGGCTTTTTAACCCCAGCCAGGAGCTCCGGTAGCCGGTGACTGCTGGCTCCAAATCGATGAAAATGCGAGGTTTAAGGCGCTATTTATAGCCGGTCTTTCCTGCACGCAGCCTATTAGCGGCATCGGTGATTGGTAGATAGGGTTCTGCTTTTTTCGTCTTCTTGAGGGGTGGACGCTGATTGGTTTTGGTCTTCGCTTGGCTTTTCTGTGAGTAGGCTGTTTTTTTGCTTTTTTTCTTTTCATGCTGGGTAGGGCTTGTAGGTCGTTTGCCTGTACGTTAAGTTTAGGATTGATCTCTTTTATGTACAGCGCTTCTAGGATGGGAAAATCGCCCCCCAATCTGCACACATGTCAACCAATTCTGTATTTTCTTCTAGGGAAAATTTTCTTGTTATGATGATGCCATGTTGTTCTAATAGGTGACTTTTTGGGGCTCTGGAAGTTAGGGGCAAGTAAGACGTCTGGACAGCTTCGTTGTCGTCATGCCGATGTAGGATGAGGGAGGACTTCACAGTTTCCTCTTTTGCATGTGATCCTATATACGACAGGGGCTTTTTTTTGTCTCTTTCGTTGGTTTGGGGCTTTACGGGAAGGAGGTTGCTGGTTGTTCTTTTTTTTGTGTAAATTTGTTTTTTTATTCTCCTCTTTTGGGTTGCGGGTTTACGTTACGGTGGACGTTTTGTGATATTATTTTTTTTTTTCCCTGGTGAGCGGTGGAAAAGAAAGCTCGGTAGAAGATAGTTATGTCTTGACTTTTTTTTGTGGCGTTGGGGTTTTGTACCAGTTCCAAGTTTTTCTAGCTGAGGGTTGATGTTTTCTCGTGAACCTTTTGTTGATGAGGATTGATGGATCGCTTGATTTCTTTGGCAAAAATTTGCCAGTACTGCAGTGGTGAGAGTTTTCTGAGTAAGCACCGATTGGGGGGGCTTATTTATATTTTATACCGTTTTAACTTGTGGGCATTCGCTTTCTCCTTTGAGGCAGTGTGGTGTTCGTTGGGTTTTTTGTAGCATCTTTTAATCATGCCACCTCAAAACCCTAGGAGAAAAAATTTTTCCCTATGTGCTGAAGGGGGTTCGTAGACCCGAAATCGCGATACACAAACATGACAAGCAGGCGAAGCATAAAAGTGATTTCAAAAAAGAATAAGACACTCTTAAGACAAGAGAAAATATCTTAAGAAAATAATAAACGCGGGAAATAGCACACTTCTAACGAGAATATATTATATAATTTTTATATATATTATATATATAATTAATATATATAATATAAAATATATTTTATATAAATAATTTATATTTTTAATATATAATATAATATTAAAAAATATATATATATATATAAAAAATATTTTGGTAAATTTTTTTTTTTTTTTTTTTTTTTTTTTTTATTTTTTTTTTTTTTTCTTTTTTACATAAATTTTCTAAATTTATTTTTATTTAATTTTAAAAAATAAATTTAAATTTTAATTAACCCAATCAAATTAAATTAAAAAGGGGGTTTTAAAAAACCCAATATTTTATATATATAATATATATATATATATTATATATATATATATATACATATTTTTTATAATATAATATATTATAAACATAAAATAAAATTTTTATTATATGTTAATTTTTATACATAGTGTTTTAAACACCCAAAACATTTTAAGCTAAAATATCTTAATAATATAAGCGAAAGTGTGTGTGTGTATGTGGTCTGTGTGTGTGGATAGGTTCCCCCCCGTGGCGGAATCCCCATATCCCACTTTTTTGGAATGGGGGTTGACCGGGGGGAAGGTTTTAAGCCCTTTTATGAGATGATCCGATCACCTTTTTTTTTTTTTTTTTTACAGTATTAGCGAAAATTGTAAAACAAAGTGGGTTGGAGAATTGGGGAAAATAGTCGGGTCATTAGGGCGGAAAACGGCTTTCGCTTAAACCTTAGGTGAAGGAAGATTTTGAGGGTCTTACCCAACTTTTTGTGCCGTGAATCCGAAAATCGTATTTGGGTCACTCGTTAGCGGTAATTTTTCGCGCAATTTGCAATTTGGCAATTTGGGAAATAAAATTTGGCAATTAAAATTGCAGAATGGAACCGGGAGTCGTAGAGACTCGTTTTGGACTCAAATTAAAGTATTAAGAGTGCATAAAATGTTTGAGTACTTCGGGTTTGTATCTGTTCGGATTACTGATCTATAATGGAAATTAGAGAAAGTGGAAAAAAAATTGGAAAAAAATATAAAAGGAAAAATTTTTGGGCCTTTAAACCCTGAGTTTTTAAATAATTAAAAACAAAATTTTAATTAGTAAAAAAAGTAAAATAACAAACAATTGTTTTTAGGAAATTTAATTAACGAATTTGGAAAGGGGGGGGTAAAATTTATTGCGTAGAAGGGGGTTTCAACTGAAAAAGTTAGGATAAGACCCTCAAAAACCTTCCCCACCAAAGGGGGAAGCGAAAGCCTTTTTTCCCCCGAAGGCCCGAGTTTTTAACCCCAGAACAAAAAATTTAAAAACAACGAAACGAGTTCCTCCGCGTTTTTTTTGGAAAATAAAAATTTAGAACAAAAAAAAAAACCCTTATTTTGGATAGGGAAGCGTTTCACAAGTTGAAAAAAAATCGAATATCTAGTGTCTAGCCTGACGTCCTCATCCCCATTTTCCCTCGTCGTTGATGAAAATCTGGGGGGGAGCAATCGCAAAGTCCGAAAAAGGAGTCTGAGGCGTTGACAGCGGCAGCTTTGCGGCATTTGTCTTGCATCCGACTGCACCCCATCCATGATACTTTGCGGGGCGGGGGGCGGGGTGGAAGGGATAGGCGCCGGGTTTTGGTCCGTACCCTATTTGGTCGGGCGAGGGTCCCCAACCCTTCCACACCCCTCCCAGCGAGGGCCTGTAGCTGGGCCGCATAATTGCGGGTGGTGGCTTTGACTGTCGGAGGGGCAGTGCTCCCCAAACCTTTTTTTTCTGAAGTGCCGCCACCTCGCCTGCGGAGAGGCAGGTAATCCGTAAATTCTGCTCACGAATCGGCCAGCACCAGGTTCTTGCTCAGCGGACCGGGGTTTGGATGTCCCAAAGGTCGAGGGTTGCGGGGTCGGCCCCCTGGAAAAAGGGCCCAAAGCTTGAACTTCCCTTTTTCCTGAAGAGGGCCAAGTGTGTCGAAACCCCGAGGCAGGGAAAAGGACGTGATCAATCCGCGTGAGACCCCATTTTCATCGTGGATGAGCTGAAAAGTTGAAAGTCGTTTGCCAAGGGAGGCACGTGTTGGGAGGTATCTTGGGGGAAATGGGAGGGGAGGCGAGGACGTCAGTGTCCCGGGGAAACTACGGGCCTCCACATCTTTGTCGAGCATGGAGAGATGATATATCATCTTGTGCCGCCCTCTTGTTCTGAAGCGAAATTGGCCCGCCGGTCCAGAAGTTGCCACGGCTTTGCGCGCCACGGCAGACGACGCGTAAACCCCGAATGGTGTGGATTTTGGGGGGCAAGAAGAGGTATAGCAGTTTGTTGCTTTGGTGGACAAGATGTTAGCCATGGTCTTCCAGCTTTATCCCCGTCGCTGCTTTGGGTGTCGATATCGTATCTACCTGGGCTCGCTGTTCCCTCGTCTTGTCTTTGAGGGGCGCGCCGTGTCGTACCTTCAAAGACAAGGTGCAACCCCCGTACCCAAAACCAGTTTGGGGAAATCTCTGGGGGGGGGGGACCAAAACCGGCCTTAAAGTTTGTGAGCCGGAAAAAAGGGGGGCTGCTGAAGGAAACATCCCGTCGGGGACCGCACCCCCCCAGAGGATGAAGGGGTTGCGAGGGCCCTGGGGGACCGCCGCGTTCATTTCTCCAGAACCCGGAAGGGGACTTTTTTGTCGTGACCCGGGGTGGCCTTGGTCGTCAAAGAGGGCAAAGGGGAAAAGGGGAGTCATAGTTGGGGATTTGGGGCGGGGGGTCCAGACTGCTGTCGAGTTGGAGGGGGAGCAGCAGGCGCCCGAGTGAAGTTTGGGATCCCCGGGCAATCACCCGCTTTCCCCCCGATTGAAACTTTGGCTTTCTTGCCCGCGTTTGAATGTATTGGGAGGCTGACGATGAGGGCCCCCATGGACTTTGCTGCGCAGTCCTGACCTTCCCTCTTCGACTTCAAGAGAGCTTCCCTTTCCAGTCTCCTCGATTTTCAGTGGTTCCACCCTTTTTTTTGGAAAAAACCTGCGGGAAAGGACGGTGGGAGTTGGGCTTCTCGCGAGTGAAGGGGTTTTGTGGCGAAGAAAACCCGCAACCCCTTTTTCATTTGGGGTTTTCTTCGGACCGCGGGTGTTTGTGGTGCTTTTAGCCGTAGCAGAACTTTCCCAAATTTGGCCTTGATTGCCAAGAGTTGTCTTGGACAAGAAGAACTTTGGGCCCCGTCGAGGGATTTTTTGTGATCCCTACAAGCCACCGTCACCTTTTAGAGTCGGTTCACCCGTTCCAAGGCATGGTCGCAAACAAGAGACGTGAAAAGGTACCAACGACTTACGGGGGACCCCCGGGTTTTTTCCCCAAATAGTCACGCCTTTGGGTTCTTTGGGGGGAGGTCCTGCATCATGGCCCGTAAACCGGGACGAACCCTTTTTTATTAAAGCCGGGAGTGCCTTTATGAGAACAGAAAAGCCCGAAAATTTTTATGATTTTGATGTGAAAATTAAGGCCAAAATTATTCCTTTTTTATTTTTTTCCATTTTTTTCCAATCTCTAATTTCCCCTTAAGTTCGTAATGCGAACCTACAACCACGGAGTATAAATAACATTTTAGCACTCTTTAAAAAGCTTTAATTTGAGTCCAAAACGAGGTCTCTACGACGCTGGTTTCTTCTGAATTGTAAGCCCAAATTTTTTTGCCAAATTGCCCAAATTACAAATGCGCGAAAATTACCGATAAAGAGGACCCCAAATAGATTTTTGGATTCAGCGCACAAAATGCTTTGGAAAGACCCCCAAAACTTCCCTTTACCTAAGTGAAACGAATCGCCCTAAGGACCCCCCAAAAAACCCTTTAGTAGGGTGAGGGTAATGGGGAGGAAGGGTGGGGGGTTGATGGGTAAGGGTGTGGGGTGTGGGTGAGTGAAAGGGTGGGGGGGAGGGGAGGGAAAAGAGGGGGGATGGGTAAGGGAGAGTGAATGGGTGTGGGGATGGGAATGGGTGGGGGGTGATGGGTAAGGGTGAGTGAATGGGTGGGGGTGAGGGTAATGGGTGAGTGAAATGGGTTGGGGGTGATGGGGAATGGGTTGGCGTTAATACATACATTTCCACATCCATGATTTCACGAAAGTTAGAAGGGGCTATCTGGAGAGTCTGTGTTTGGTGGGCCTTTGGTCCACCAATATCCCTCCGCAGGAGCTAGCCAAGAAGTCCGCCCGGAGGGCGGCTTTGCGGCTAGTATAATATATAACCAACAATATAACCATTGTTGTTGTGGTGACGGAGAAAATTGCGGGCTAAGACGACCCCTACCCTGCCTTAGCCTACACTCGCTGCGCTCTCCTAGGCGGAGCGAAATTTGCTTTCGAAAATGTCCAACTAACGCTAAGATGGTCTTAGTCCCGTAAGATGGTCTTAGTAGTGTTCGAAAATGCCCCCCCAGACGCGGAACCAAGACTGAGCCCCGCTGGCGGGGGACTCCACGCTGCCAACGGGATGTCCCCGCAACACATAAAATGTTCCTTTAAACTCCAACACTCTCTCTCATATCTCTCTCTCTCTCTCTTTCACGGAGAGAGAGAGAGAGAAGAGAGAGAGAGAGAGGAGAGAGAAAAGAGAAGGAGAGAGAGGGGAGAGGAAGAGGGGGGAAGAGAGAGGGGTGAGGAGAGAAGAGAGAAGAGGAGAGAGAGAGAGAGAAGAGCGGCCGGCGCGGCGATTTATTTTGTTAACGCTAATGTTTGCATGGTACTTCTGTATTTACCAGAAAACGAAATATATCAATGGAAAGCTAATAAAATACTGCTTTTACAGATATCTTCCATCTTATAAGTTGTCCCACAAAGTTTTACATGACGACGTGTTTAAGTGAATTGTAAGTTCATGCATATTTCTTCACAGTCTCATAATGACCTTTATTAATGTGTTTTACTGTGTTTTTTGTGATAATCTTATAGAATAAAACATTTCCGGAGATAACAGTATATCCTTTATACATGTATAACATGATATACTGCGGGGTCATACCTTGAGAACTTCCCGGGTCTGGGGTGAACTGAGAAGCCCTGGTACTAAGATGGGCCCAGTAGGTTTAACATAGGCCTATGAATGGCGGTACCCTCTTATTACAGAGATCCTATGCTGTTTCGGTAGGGGTTTAAAAATTGTAAAAAAAAAAATGGCCTACGCCACATAAAACTTTTTTTTTAGGGGGTCTAAGCGTACGGTGGGGGTTACAAATTAAAAAAACAAAAAAGGGCCGGCCGCGCCCAAAAAAATTTTTTTTGGGGGGGGTTATTTTGTACGACGGGGGTTTTAAAAATTTATAAAAAAAGAAGGCCGACCTATAGGAAACTTTATTTAGGGGGTTCGATGCTGTAGGGGTTAATAATTGTCTGAGAATGGAAAGTAAAAACAAACAAAAAAAAAAAAAAAAAAACCGATCCCGGGTAATCGGTATTTTGGAGGGTATCGGATACCGGTATCGAAACTGATACCGGTGTGAGACGACCGGATTTTTCCCGTAAACCGGTATGGGCCCAATACCGTATTTTTTGATACCGCACAACCTAGCGGGAGCGGAGCGGCCGTGGGGGGTGTTAGACTGGCGGCAGTAAGGGTCAAGCAAACATTCCCCAGGACTTTCAAAAAACCACACAACCCAAAATTAGAGGGAAATGCGCAGCAATGGGGAGAGTTCCGGGCCCAAACAAAGGGGAGTCGCAATGTTTTATTAAACCCTTTTGTAGATTATGTTTTTCCCAAAGATGACCGTTTCGAGCAACGTATTTTTTTAGTGTTTGACAAATTCAAAAGAAAAGCATAAAGAGCAGCACAAGGCTGCCGATTGTGGAGTGCAGCATTCAAGGAAATGTTTTTACGTGCAAGCCAATTCCCTCCCGAGCTTTTGTTCTAAATGTGACACAACAAGGAGCAGTCTTTAGATGATCACTGAGGAACTTTAGATAAACGAAAGGGGACCCCGGGTCCAAACAGATTGTTGTCACGGGGAAAGCTGATACTCCTTTGAAGTTTTGGCAAGGTGTCGAGTGGGAGTCAGATTTGAAAAAATAACCATGAGGAAGCGACTTATCATTCCACACCAGGTTGTCTTTTTGTTTTAACACCAGGAAGATTTTAAAAGTAATCTCAGATGACACAGACGTGTTTTATTCTTGACTTACTACCCTCCCGTCAACTCTCTGCTGCCTTGCATGGAACCGCTTCCCCTGAAAGGACTTCATGAATATTGGAGACAACGTAATAAAACCAGTCTATTGCCCCCACAGCGGGGGCAGCACATGCGTTACGGAGCGACAAGTTTGTTTTTTTTGGGAATTGGAAAAATAAAAGCTAAAAGTCCAAAAGGCGGGGTATAAACGGGAAAACCCATAGGACAACAACCCAACCGAACAAAAAATTGGGAAAGCAACCCAGTTTTTTTTGCAGCATGCATGGAGAGAAAGTTGGACCAAACGACAGATCCCCAGATATCCCATACAGACTTGGATCTCCAGCATGGCAGAAAAAATGCTGCGCAGTTACCAACTGAAGGGGCTCTGGCCCCTACAAGTGAAGCGTTTTCGAGAAGTGAAAAGGGCACATTTTTAAGCAGCATTTTGGGGGGCGGCACTGACTGGCGAGGCACCAGATATGGGCCCCCTGGAGAAGGCTGGGTATCTGATGGATTTCGGTGTATTAAAAGCCCGTGCCCCCCCCACCCCAACGGAAATTTTCCCGCACTGTTATGAAGCTGATCCCAAAAGTGGCTGCTCAACGAAAAACCATGCTCAACTGAGAGGTGTGGATGTGTGGCTGGCCAGTTCCTGTTCGCTTTTTTTTCGGTCGAGCAGACTAAGAACATGTCGGAACGCGGGGCATTCTGAAACAATGATAAAGGTACCAAAGACGGGTGAAGATGAAAGTAATGATGAGGATGACAGTGAGACTGATGTGTTTGATTATATGAGAGTTTCTCATTGGACGCTTTCTGCAATAGTGTCCTCTAAGCACTTTTGTATTTTGTTTTTGTTCTAGTGGGGGAAAATTAGCTTTAAACCCCCCGGATTTTATGAAAATTCGGGATTTAAAACTTTATTATTTTTTCCCCTAATATGTTAATGTATACGCTACCCATTTTTTCGGCCATCTTAGATTTGGGGATTTAAAATAGTTATTTTATTTTCCCAGTCTAATTGGGTGGTTTTTAAATTTTTTTTTGTTATGTATTATTTTGTTTAAAAAAACCGCTAATTTTTTTAGACCCTATAAAAAAGTTTCTTTTTAATTCATGGTGTTATTTTGGGTTCCTTTACCAAAAAAAAACCCATGTTAGACACCAAAAGACTTTTGTAAGTCAAATATTAAAGGGAAATTACAATATAAAAAAATTTACTACGTTGGGTATTTTGTATATAGCCGCCATCTTGAATTTCTCAAAATGCTCAGGGTGCCAAATTGCCCCGCGGATTCTTTTAATGGGACACTCAGTGTCAAAATCCGCAGAGTACAAATTTGCACAGAAATTCCAGGTTTTACCCCCCGGCGCTGGACTACTATAGTGGAATGGGCCCTCCGTGATCCTTCGCTTCCCCTTCCCTCCCGCTACCCGCCGTTTCCCGTTTCCCGGTCAAGGGCTTATCGCAATGGAGAGTCGCCCCCCTTACCCAATATTTGTCGGGAGCCCCCGGGGGTCAGGGGGCGCATTAAAAGACGCTTACCTCCATGGTTAACAACTTAACAACTGTCTCAGCTGTTTTGGGTTTACAGAGGAGATTGATACGTCCCGAGTTTTTTGTTAAAAACGGAAATGCCCCCTTGGGGGGCGGTTTTGCGGAGCGGTTAGAGTCTCCCAAAGGGGGTTTTTCGGTGACCCGAGTTCGATCCCCGAAGAAAACCCAAAAACCTTTCTGCACCGTCGAGTGGCCCAAAACACCCCCATGCCCCCCTATCAACCTACCTTCGCTGCGAGTGGATCGGGGGACACAGGGGGGCGGCATGGCCCAAGGCTCATATAAGAAACCGCCTGCGCCACCAACGGGCGAGGACCAACATCAGAACCCTCAAGGAACCTCCATCCGAGCCCTGGGCCCCCACGGGCCTACGGCGTTTATAGGCCCCAAATGGGGGAAAAAAAAAAAAAAAAAAAAAAAAAAAAAAAAAAATTTGGGGGGGGTTTTTAAAGGGAAGCTCCGTAACACAAAAAAAATTCCTCATAAATTGAGTTAATTTTAAATATGATTTTTTTTACCCCAAAATGTCGGGGGGCAAGTATACAAAACGAAATTAGGCCATATAAAAAACCCCAGGCACTTGTGGTGATTTTTTTTTTGGTGGTGATGGGGCCAAGATTTGGTGAGCGGGGAAATCTCGCCCCGGGTAGCGATGCCAGACACCCCAAAACGCAGGGGCTCCGGCAAAATGCGGTAAAAGTGGCGTCCCCTTTTTCCCTTTGTTTAAAAACCCCAAAGCCCTTGTCCCCCAGCAGTAAATGGGTCCCCGAATTTTGGGCCCGGGGGTTTGTAAACCCCCCCTCCCGGGGTGGGGCTTGGGCCCAAAAACAAAAGGGAAAGGGGAAAATCAAACGGACTATACAAACCGGAAGGCCAAGGGAAGAGAAAAAACCGGGGCCTATTACTCGGAAGGAAAAAATGAATACCCAAAATTACGGGAAGTACAAGCCACCGGTGTGTTCCCCGCGTGTATGTGGAGGTGGAAACAAGTTTTTAAACCCGGGAGGTGACACAGGGGTTGAAGGAATGATGGAAAAGCTGAGAATAGAAATAATTTTACAACGTAGATGGAAAAAACCTTAAAATTAAAACCCCGGGGGTTTGTTTTGCGTTTTGGCGGGACACTTTGAGACCAACCCTGATTGGCTGGCACGTTTTTTTTTTACACAATTGTGTTTCCGGGGCCCGAGGCTGTGACGTCATTGTAGCCCGCTCGGGGCCCTCACTTTGAACAACCATGTAAAACCACTCCCAGGGTCTCGTCTGTGAATACCCGTTAACCCCCGGGGTGTAAAAATTTGAGGATGTTTTTAAATTTCACTGGGGTGGTCTTTAAACCCTCTCTCTAAACCCCGGGCCCGGTCTCCAATTTTTTCGGTTGCGATGTGTATTTTTGGTCCCCCCCGCACCGAAAAAAGATTAACCCGGAAGGGTTTAATTACCCTTAAATAGAAATGACCCTCATAAAAGGTATGCACCGATTTAGAGGCGAAAATTTTCGATGTTCTTTTTTGTGTACCCATTATTTTATTACTTTCTTTCTTATAACTAAATTTTTTAAAATTTTATAATTATCATCTTTAAACCTTTAATAAAACTAATGACTCCCAAATATATAATATTTTTATATTATTTTTAAACTAATAATACTATATGCATAAAACTATTACAAATACTACTATATGTATATTTACTTTTTAAAATATATATATATTGTGTATAATTTATTACTGCTACATTCAAACAACAAAAAAAACAAGGGGATATTTGACATAACAGGGAAAAGTCCCTTTCTTCATTACAAATTTATAAAATGACGACAGAGGAAAAAATTTTTAAAAATACAAAAAAGGGGGAAATTGCGAAGAGCAAAGGGGAATTTGAAGACGGCGGCAAAAAAATTCCCAAAAAGTGGGGCAAGCGAGCTTGGTGTTCCGGGAAAGCCCCCTTTGGAAAATATTTCCATCCAACCCCCCTGACGAACCCTAAAATTAAAACACTGGTCGAAAAAAAAAAATCAAAGATAGGGTTCGGACTAAATGAAGCTTATTGGGTTTAAATCGCCCCCTGCTGAACTCGAATTGATGTTAAATTTAAAACCCCTTCCGCCCCAGTTTTTGAAAACCCAAAAACGAAATTTCCCTAAAAAAAAATTGGGTAAAATCAGCAAAAATAGGTTTCACCAATTTTTTTCTTTTTTAAACTCTTAATTTTTTTCTTTTTTTAAAGCCTATTTAGGGCAGTGCAGTGTTTTTTGAGTCAGTGTGGTTTGGGTGAATGAGGCAGGGGGAGGGTTTTGGGGGGCGCTGGTATTGGCGAGGGGTTGGGCGGGCCCCTGTGTGTACTTTTTTACCTACTGATCGTACAGCTTTTTGGGAACATATTTTTTAAAACATTTTATTTTTCTTTGCAGATATGTGTTTTTTATTTAGTGGAGCCCAAATTTTTATTGGGTTTAAACCGTATTGTACCTTGAAACCGGGCTGTGATGGACCCCGTAACTGTGTGAATGCATCGGAAGTTTTTTTTTACATATGGGGAAATTTTTTACCCCCTGCAGTCTAAAGGGAAAACCTTTTTTTTTTAAAAAAGAAGTTAAAGCAGTTTTCTCCCCTTACTTAAAGTGCCGTATAGGTAAATCAAGATAAAAGGGGGGCCCCCCTCACGAAAGCATGCAACCCCGTGTGAACCACTTGAAGAATGGAGCGTGGCAAAGGGCCCATCAGGCAGGGCATTCGGCATCTCATGGTTTGGGGTGAAAAAAAGGGGACACATTACTAAATGCTACTTCTGCCTCACTAACATAAAAGGAAATTTTCCCGAAAAAAACCCCCGAGTTTAAATCGGGGATCCTGACGAAAACCTTCTGCCATCAGGCCTGTGCCCCCCAAATTGGGCCTGATCTCCCATTTAAAAAAATGTTCCAATTGCAAGTGCTATAATTTAACAAGATTCGAACGAGGAGGTTTTAACCCCAGGAAAACGATTTTCCCAAAAAAGGGGGAAAACAGAAAAACCCCAAATTCCAGGCCCTGAAAGGGAACATGCCCTTTGCTGGGGGGAACCAAAAGATTTTTCCCAGGAGAAAAGGGGATTTCCTTGGACCCTCGTCTAAAGGAAAATGGAATTTGCTACAAGAAAAAGTTCCCCATCCCCACGTTTTCGCCCGTAGACATAAAAAAATTTTTAAAAGCTTCTTCAAGAGGGAAACCCAAAAGCTCTTTACTGTTTTGATTTTTGCCCACACTCATGGAACAACTTTGTGATCCCCCCCCTTATGATAAGAGTGGTGGCGGCTGTTCATGAAAAAAATTCCCCCCAAAGGAAAAACCCCAAACCCGCCAAAGGGCCGCCTTTGCAAAGGAAAAACCTGGATTTGTTATTGCGAAAATTGGCCAGGGGAAATGGGGGTTTTCCCCAATTTATTAAACATAAGACTTTTTTTTTTTGGGGGCCTTAAAAGGGAAAAACTTTAAAAAAAGGAACCCGGTTGGGGACCAAAAGGATCCCGGGCTTTCCTTAGCCCTCCCAGAAAAGGTTTTTTTAACCCCCTAAACGTTTTTTCCCCTTTTTTGTGGGGCCCTTTTAACACAAAAACTTAAAAAACAAAAAGGAATGGCCACCCCAAAACCCGGGGAAAGATCCCTGGCAATTCCCCCGGGAGTACAAACCACGGGGGGAAGGGAAAAGGGGACTTCCTGATTTCCCCTTTTTTTGGGGGTTTAAGGAAAAAAGTTTTAAAGGCCAGGAAAAGGGTTTTTCGAAATTTTTAAAGGCAAATTTTAAACCCCTTTACAAACCAAAAAACCCCCAGGGGTTTTTCAAAGGCCCTTTTAAAAAAAAATTCCCCGTCAAGACTAAAAAAGGGGGGAGGGTAAAAAACCTTTTTTAAAGGCCTAACTGCCCTGGAAAAAGCTGTTTGGGAAAAGAGTTTTTTGGGCCCCTTATAAAAGAACTACCTAGGTAATGTTTCGAGCCCCCAAAAAATTTGGGGAAACTTGTAAATAAACTTGTTAAAAGGGGTTCCATCCCTTTTGGGGGTTTGGGATGTCACCCCAAAATCCATTTTTTCCCAATTCAAAATTTTGGGTTTTTTTCCCAACAAATTTTGGGGCGCGGTCAGTCTTCTTTTTCCCTTTCTAGGGGGGGGGAAGCTAAACCAGGGTTTTCGGCAGTTCAAAGCCTTTTTTCCCGGCGGGCCCCCTGAGGGTTTGTGGGTTTAGGCCCAAACCTTTTGGCTCTTTTTCCCCAAGCCTTTTTTTAGAAATATTTTAAAACCCCTTAAATGTTTCTTCTTTTGGGGGGTCCTGTACCTACTAAAACCCCTAAAAAAAAATTCCTTTTACCCCAATCTATTTTCCCACTCGCCACTCTATCCCATGATCCACGCCTACCTCCCGTGCCCCTATTGCTATAAGCCGCTCTTTTCCTCTTTAAACCTTGGAAACATTAATCCCAGGTGACCCTCATTTTTCATCTAGTCTACCCATACCTTTTTGAAAAATCTTGGTTTTTCCCTTTTTTTGGGCCCATCTATATGTTCACTATTGGGACCCCCAGAGATTTTGTCCTTGCTTTAAAAAAAAACCAAATCCCCAAGCTCCCATCAAAAAAGGAACCCACACTTTGGTGGGGTTTTCCCCCTTTGGTCCCAAATTAAAGAGAACTTTTACCCTCCATCCTCTTCTCCAATCCCCTGCCCTGCCTTTTGAACTTGGTCATTCCCCTTTTCGTTTTAACCCCCCCTCATAGATTTGGGGGTATCCTATCGGGGTGAAACCCTGAAACCCCACACTTCCTCTCCCCCCGTTGCTTGATCTATCCCTTTACACCCCTGCCCTTTCCCACTCATAAACTTTTCGAGCCCACCTTTTTTTCATCCTTTTTTCAAAGGGCCTGATTTTGTAATTAACACTGACTTTCCTTTTCTCTCCGCAAAAAGGTACCCCACCCTGCCCTTCCCCTGATCGCCTCCACTGCTACAAAACCGTTTGCCTGTGCAAGTCTACTCCCTGTTCTGTACTCCCTCAAAACTTTTTCCGCTCCCCTACCGCCCACCTCATAACCAACTCTGCCCCATACATAAAGGCTCGGAAACTGCCATCCCTTTTTCCACAAACCCTTTTTACACCCCCCTCCCTTTTTTCCCTACATTTGCTACACTCCCAAACCCTTCCCACCCACTGTTTTGGCTTTTCCTATTTTACCTTTTTCGTCCTTCGGGCCCCTTCCCATCTACCGTGATACCTGGGTTTTTATATGACTCGGTGCGCCCTTCCTCTTTCTCCTTTTTCCAACCCCCCCTACCCTCATCTCCCTCCTTCCTTTTTAAAACCCCGGACCTGACTTTTCTCACTTTTTAAATTTTAAACCCAAAAATCCCTCCATACTTTTGGGGACTAAAATGTAGCATCCCCCCTGAATTTCTCCACTTCCTCCCCCAAAAATGAACCAACTAATTGTCCTTTCAGCATATAAAAAAAACCGGCTAAACCCTTTCCCCCCCTTTTCCCCCCCCTTTCCCATAGCCCAAATTTTCTAAACCAAATTTGGGCTAACCCTCTGTAAATAACCCAAAAAAACGGTGATAACACGAAACCCCTCCCAAAACCCCCCCTTCGACTCCCCTACCCACCTGTCTTTTATGCCCCCCAAGCCGGGACCGGGCCCGTGTGCCCTCATAAAAACTATCTATTATGTGACTATTCGTCACTAATCCCCCCTTCTAGCCAGTGCCCCCCCCCCCCCCCAAAGAAAACCCCTTTTGACCCTATCATAACCTTTTAAATGCCCAAGGGAAATGCAAGGAAATGTTTTCCCACCCATCCTATTCTTTTTTTCGAAATAAAATACGAACTGTTTTTCCCCCACCTCTCCTATCCCTGCGAAAACCATTCTGTTCCCCCCATTACTCTATTTTTTCCTTTACAACATTCACTTTAAACCTACCCTTTTGGTAAACCCCCTGAATATCTTTCCAACCCTTTTCCAGTACTGCTATTGGTCGATAATTTTTTAAAAGCTTTCTACCTTTTTTGGGCCCCCTTGTGTAAAGGGGAACCCCACCTCAAACCATTTTCCTTTGGGGCTCTCTTATTTTGCCAAATCGGGCCCAAAAAGCCTATACAACCCATCCACCCTACCCCCACCCCCTTCTTTATACAATTTGGTTGGTTTTAAACCCTCCCCGCCTGCTGCTTTCCTATTTTTTTAGCTTTTTTAAATAACTCCTTATTTCTTCCTTAAATGAAAAGGTTTTAAAACCTTCCCTCTCTTCTTCCTTTTACTTCCTAATTTACTTCACCTAATTTTCCGCTCCGTCATCCCCCCCCTCCTCCCAAAAATTCTTGATCTCCCTCTTAATACTCTCAGGTCCTTTCCCCTTCGCTCCCCCTAAAATTTTCTACGCCGGTTTTCTCCCTGTCTTTTCCCCCCTCTAAGAAAAGTATACCAAACCCTACCCCCTTCCTAAACCCCTTTTCCCTTATTTCCCCTACAATTTTCCCCCTCCCCTGTTTGCCCTAGCCTTCCTAATAAGGCTTTTACTTCTCTCTGTTTTTTCTTATACCTTTCCCATGCCTCCTCATATTCTAAACCTTCCCCCTATCCCATCTACTTCCTTTTCGATCTCTTTTCGGGGCCCTGTTTTGCTCCTTTCTTTCCTTCCTCGCCCTCTTAATCTCACTTTTTCCACCACCCCATTGCACTTTTTTCCCCGGCTCCTTTGCTTTTACTTTACCCATCCTCTTCCTCTATTCCATCTATTGTCTCCCACAAATCTGGGTTTATTTTTATCCCCCCCCCCTTTCCTCCTTCCAAAAAATAACCGGTTTTAACCCCTTAAAATTTTCCCAAAATTTTCCTGTCTAAGTCCCATCTTTGTTTTGCATTTTTCCCCCTTTTCATTCCCCTTTGGGGTTTTTTTTTTGTTGTTTAAGACTATCAGGTTTTGGTCACTATTTATATCTCCCCGACCCTCCTCATCTATCCACATATCCTTTACCATCCCCTGGCATTTTATTTACAGCACATAAACTATAGCTGAAAATTCCCCCCCTCTCTCTGCCCCTGGTTTTCTACCCTTTTGCCTTGGCCCTATTTTAGGATTTCTAAATCGTTGGCCTCAAAAAAATTTTAAAAGTTTGTATCCCATTCCCCTTTACCTCCTCCCCCATAAAACCTGGTGTCCATTTCCCTGTCCCCCATAAAATATTATCTGTTTCCTGTCCTTGTTTTTGCTAATAGTCCCATAATCTTGTTAAAATTTCCTTTTTCTAACGCCCCCCTCCCTTTTAAATGTCCCTTGCAGACTACTAAGATTATCGTCCCCTTTTTCTCCTCTTCTTTGTACTCTAATCTAGCAGCCCAAAAATTTCTTCGCTTGCCCAAAAGGTTCCTACATCTAGCTCCCCAAAATCTATACCTGCATCCCTGCCTGACAAAAACACCCCCCCGCCCCCTTTCTAGGATTCTTGCTTCTACCCTTTTTTTTTAAGGTGATTTCCCCTCTTTTTCTTACATTTTTCCCCTCCCTAAGGGGGATTCCGTGACGCCTAATACACAAAACCCCATTCACTTAATTTCCCCGGGAAAAGTCCTCTAATTTTGGGGGGGACCCCCCAAACCCCGGGCATTTAAGCATCCAAAACGCATAGAGTTTCTACAAAAACCCCTTTTTCCCTTGGGTTTCCCCTTTTTTAACCTGGGGCTTCCCTTTTATCTTGAAGCCCTATGCCTCCCCTTTTTTCCCCCCCGACCTAGTTTTTCCCTGGCAGCGAACCCAACCCGCCTTCTCTAACTGGTCCCCGTACGCCTCGTCCCCAAACTTACTTAGGTGGACACCAAACTCTGGTATACATCGAGTGCTTAAACCCTAGAAAGTGTCCCACCCGTCCCAAACCGCAACCCCCAATCCTTGGGACAGCTCCTTATCTTGCTATTTAGGAAATTAAGGCCCCCGACAGCCAAATCCTGACCCACATACTCCCAGGGATCACACCCCAAATCACCCCCTTTTCCCACCACCCCTCCCTTGGGCCTTTTCTAAAAGGGCCTTGTACCTAGGTTTCCAAAATCCTCCGACTTCGCCTTGCCCCACGTGTTCCCCCCACGTGGGACCACCAAACCCCCATCCCTTCCCTGTGCCTACCATCAGCCGGGCCCCCTCCCATCTGAACATCCGCCCAGATGCCCCTGGATAGAAAACCCCTAGTCCCCCCTGTTTCCCTGTCCCCCCTCACAGAAGTTTGGTCCTGGGACTTTACCTTAGAGTCCCCCCACCAACACCACCTCAGGCCCCCCATCCTGTCCCCTTTCTTGCTGCTTTTCCACCCCTCTACTCTTTCCCCCCATATCCTCCCCCCCCACCCCCCATACCCGTTGTGCAACGGACCTCCCTGACTTTTCTGCCCCCGGCCCACCGGCTTGCTTCCCTTTCCCCACCACCCCCACACTCCCTCCTTGGGGGGCCCCAACCCTTTCCCAACTTGGCCCCTGGAAGGCCCCCCCCCCCCCCCAATTTTCACCGCCTCCGTACCTTTCCCCCACCCCCCCCTTAAGGCCCCTTAACCCCCTCCTGAAGGCCTTTACCTGCCCCGAAGGAAAACCAGCCCCCCAGGACCAAAAATTTCCCCCACCACTTTAAAAATCCCTTTAACCCTTTTAAATCCTTTGCCCCAATTCCCCCTTTATTTTCCTTAAGGGCACACACCCCTTCCCCACCGGGACCGCAAACCTGGCACACCCCCCACAATTTAAACCCCCTTAAACCCCTTTCCGAAAAAGCCTTTAAAACGTTGCTTGGGCCACACCTTCCTCCTCAGGGGGGCCACTCCCCCTAACCCCCGGGGCCCAACGTTGGATGAGCTAACCCCCAAATCCCCCTTTTAAAACCCCAAAAATTCTCCAACAAGAATAGGGGGAAAATTCTGGAAAAACCCTTTCCAAGGGGAAAGTCCCCGCCCCCCCAAGACCACGCCACTTCGGGTAATATGGAGGGAGGGGAACGTTTTAGGAATTTTTACCCTGGAAAATACCAAATTTAGTCCCAAAATGTTCTTTGGAACCCCTAACAACGTTTTAAATAGCGCTTTTTCCCCAAAAAAAAACCCCGAAAATTTGTGTACCCCCAAAAAAAAAATATATTTTTTTATAAAATTTTTTATATATTATATTTATAACAAATTTGGTCTTTGTTTTTCCCTTTTGGTTTGTTGTGTTTTGGATAGGCCCCCCCCTCCAAAAATAATTTTGGGAAGGGGTTTCCCAAAATCAAAATTATAATTTATATTTTTTTTTTTTTTTTTTTTAGATAATTTTCATAATTTAAAAAATTTAAAAATTGAGGGAAAAATTTTGTTGGGTTTTCCGGGTCTGGGGGGTGGGGTGGGGTGTGTGTTTGGGGGGGGGTGTTGTGTGGGGGGATAGGGGTTGGGGGTATTTATGGGGTTTTGGGGAAGGGGGGGGGAAGGGGAAGGTTAAAAAAGCCCCCCAAAAGGTTTTTTTCGATCCTTTTTTTTTTTTTTTTTCTTTTTTTTGGCCGCCCCCCCGCGAAATAATGGAAAAAGGGGTTGCCGGGGAAAATTTGAGGAAACCTTTTTTTTTTTTAGGGTATTGGGTAAAAAAAAGGGTGGAGGAAGGGTTGGGTAAAAGTGTAAGGGGGGGTGAAAGGGTGAGTGAATGGGTGGGGGGGATTGGGGTTTTGGGGGGGGGGTGAGGGAATGGGGGGGGGGGGTAAAAATTTGGGGGGAAAGGGGAAATTTTTTGGGGGGGAAATGGGTTGTCGGGGGGTTTGTCTGGGGGGGGTGTGGGGGGGTGGGGGGGTGTTTGGGTGGGTGGTGTGGGGGTTGTTTTGGGGTCCGGTAAAAGGTTTCCGGAAAAGGGGGGGGGCAAAATAATGGGGATTTTGGGAAAGGGGGGGGGAAAGGGGAAAAGGGGTTTTGGAAATTTTGGGGGGAAAAACCATCATTTTTTTTTTTTTTAGAAGGGGCCCCAATTCCCTTTGGGGGGAAAAAAAAAGGGGGGGGCCCAGGAAAAAAAAAAACCCTTTGGGGTGAGGGGGGGGAAAAATGAAGGGGGGGGTTAAAGGGTGGGGGGGGATTAATTGGGGGGGAAAAGGGGAATGGGTTGGGTATTTTGGGGGAAATTTTGGGGGTGGGGGGGAATTTTGGGGGTTTTTTGGTAAATTTGGGGGGAATTTTTGGGTAGGGGAAAGGTTATTTAAAAAAGGGGAACCGGTTAATTTAGGTAATTTATTAAGGGGGGGGGGGATTGGGGTTTCGGGTTTTATTTAATTAATAATGGGGGGGTTTTAATTTTAAAACATTTTAAAAACCCCTATTTCAAAAAATTGAAAGGGGGTAGGCGAATCCTTTTTGGTTTGGGCCAAACCCCCCAAAAACACCCTTTTTGGGGGTCCCACCGGAAAAATGCCCTTCCCAAAAGGATTTTTAAAAATCCGCCCGGAAGGGGGGTTTGGGCAGGATATAAAAGCAAAATGGTCCCCCGGGGGTTTAATTTTTATTTTCCCCTTTTTGGGCCCCCTTTCGGATAATATTTGGGCCCTTTTAAGAATTTTTTGGGCCCCCCCGGTCATTTGGCCCCTTACCGCCAGGACCCCTGTTATTGGTTTTATTAAATGGGGGGTTGTTTTTCCCTTCCCGGGAATAATTTAAACCCCTTTAATTTCCCCCCATTTTTAAAAATTTGGAAAAACCCCAAACCCGGCCCAAGAAAAAATGGGCCTTTTTTAAAAACCAAAAATCTTTTCCCCCCTAAAAAACCAAAAAAAGGAACCCGGGGGGAAAGGGAATTAAAAGGTTTAAAAAGGGGGAAAACCCAGGGGAAAGAAAGAAGAGGGAAAAAAGAGAAAAAATGGGGGGAAAAAGGAGAGGTTTAGAGATTTTTTAGGAAGGCCCCGATTTTGTGAAGGGAAAAAAGGTTTATTTAACCCAAGGGGGACCAACCCCCCGGGGAGAAAGGAAAAAAGAGGAAAGGGGCTATCTGGAGAGTCCGTGTTTGGTGGGCCGAGGCCCACCAAACACAGGTGGTGGGCCGAAGGCCCACCACCAATAGCCCTCCGCAGGAGCTAGCCAAAAAGTCCGCCCGGAGGGCGGCTTTGCGGCTAGTATATATATAAAGTCAAAATGTACTGTGATTTGGCATATTTTCGGATATTTCCAAGATGTGGCACATTTTCGGATATATTTGGAACATAATTTAAGTATATTTTTTGCCAGATATGTACATTAGGTCCTAATAAAGCAGCAGGCACCACCAGAATTTAATTACGAGTAATATATATTAACGTAGGGGGATTGTTTCGATTAATTATATAATTATATATACGTATATAATTATAATAGCTATTAAAATTTAAAATGCCCATATTTCAAAAACTATACGTGCTAGAGAAAAAGCAATGCCATTTTTGAAATCAGCAGCAAGAATGCTTTCCAACCCACACACAATGAACTCAGAACCATTTTTGGTGTCGACCAGTGAATTAACTGGACTTCAAAGTATTCTGAAAGTCTTCTTTATGCGCGGCAACGAAATTAATCATGAAGATGTGTGCACATAGAAGAGAACAAAGATGCGAACTCCCTTCGGTGTTTAAGTTTTTATTTTCTCCTTCTTGCTTGCTCTTTTGAGTCGTGAGCTCAGCTAGCCTTGCTGCCTGCCTGTATGCCTCCTCGCTTATTTGCCTTGCTGCCTGCCTGTATGCCTCCTCGCTTATTTGCCTCCCTGCCTGCCTCTCAAGCCGCGTTAATTCCTTAGCTACCGGCAGTTCTCTCCAGTCTGACCACCCAGAGACCGCCGCATGACGCATGAGCCTCGTATACACGAGTTTATCTCCACCGTAAAAGCCGAAAAAAGAGTAGGTAAGCAGGAGAGAGAGAGAGAGAGAGAGAGAGAGAGAGAGAGAGAGAGAGAGAGAGAGAGAGAGAGAGAGAGAGAGAGAGAGAGAGAGAGAGAGAGAGAGAGAGAGAGAGAGAGAGAGAGAGAGAACTGATAAAAACAAAATAAGATAAAGCACGTCCATTGTGAAGGAAGAGCAACATGAATGCAATACAGAATGACAGCGTTTCTGGAAGTGCTAATCACGTTATTCAAGACGTGAATGAATCCTGCAGACTACAACTACAACACTTTTGAGATCAATGACCAGCGAAGCGACGTGTTCATTTGTGGAACAGAAAAAGATTTGCACTGCAGAGAATAACTGACCAACTGGCTGACTGACTTCAAAGCGTAGCTGAATGCATGACTGAAAATAGCTATGTGTGTACACAACAAGGTGCTATAGTGTGTGTGTGTGTGGGGGGGGGGGGTCTTGAACTGACAGGTCTCGCGAGGAAGTAGAGGGTTAGTCAGTCTCTCCAGTGCCGTTTCTAGCCTTTTGTGGGCCCTATGCGACATGCTTTTTGTGAGCCCTATGCGACATGCTGTTTGGGGGCCCTATTATGTAAAACTATGGTGGGGGGATTCCAAACCCTCCAAGGTGGTCCGGGGGCACGCCATTAATATCGAAATACATCTATCTGCTGAACTTTAAGAGGAAAAGAGATAGATAGTTTCCGGTAGCGGAATGGTTAGCGTCTCCGACTGGCGTTCTTGGTGACCCAAGTTCGATCCCCGAAGAAAACCAAAACCTTTCTGCACCGTCGAGTAGCCATCAACTCTACCTTCGATTGCGAGTGCATCGGAGGACACAGGGGGGCGGCATGAGCCTCTAATGAAAGGCGTCACTATAAGAATCCTGCCTGCGCCACCACGGGCGAGGACCAACCATCAGAGCCCTCAAGTGAACCTCCAGAGCCTACCATCCGAGCCCTGGGTCTCCGCTGCCTACAGGCGCTATAGGCACAAATATTAAAAAAAAATATATAAAAAAAAGAAAAGAAAAAAAAATTATGGCAGCTCGGGGGCCCCTTGGTGGCTTCTGTGGCCCTATGCAACCGCTTCGTTCGCATATAGTAAGAAACGACCGTGGGTCTCTCCTTGGTATACGTTGTTACACATAGCACGAGACATTTACGAGGACGAAGCTTTTTCTTTCCTTGGTGAGTTTTTATGTGTCCTGAGCTGATTTATTCCTTATTTTCCTCACAAATCCCGTGTTTAGAAAGGAGAAAAGCAGGTGTCCCAGCCTATAGAAGCTTGGAAAATAGACAGAAGGTAAAACATTGTGTAAAATATTATCTCTTAATTTATGAAAATCATGATATTCCACACTTTTTAGGATCATATCATTTTGATTCAGGCTTTTTTTTTTACTCAGTATTGTATGAATAAGAAAGACAAAGTGAGCATGAAGTAATTGCGTTTATTAAATGCATGTTTTAATTTACTGCCAATATTCAGCCAAGTGTGGTCGCTGCTCTGATATTTCACTCCTGCTAATGTCGTGATGGACCAGAGAGAGAGAGAGAGAGAGAGAGAGAGAGAGAGAGAGAGAGAGAGATCCTTCAAACACTATCTGCGTAGTAAGATGCAGGAGGACAATGAACAGAGGTCCTCACAGCCCTCAAGCCCTGCATCGTGCTGCTCACGACAGAACAAAGGCGCCTTGTCAAGCACATATTCTAGTAGTCACCAGAGGAACTATCTTGAATCAGTTGAATGTTCCCATTCAGATCTTGTGTTCTAGACTGATCAGGCGCATGTGATGAGGACGTCAACACATTTCCTTTCCAAACAGTAGAACAAAGTTGTGTCCCGTCAGAAGAAATCGTTATACGAATATATCCTTGGGGCGTTCGTGAATAAACATTTATTAATGAAATATCAAGTTTTCGATAGAATCTACAATCCTTGCATTAGCTTTCCACAGTCACAGTCCTTGAATATATGGCACCCCTGCACTGGCTTCCTGTTATAAAATACAGCAAGAACCCAGTAGTCTCAAGTGGTGTGAAGTTGCCTGGCGCGAAGGGTGAGGCTGCGTGATCACTTTTGTAAGATAGTTCTCCTCAGAAGTCTAAAGAAGAAAAGGTGTGTATTATAATTATTAGATTTAACCAAACGAATAAACAATTGTGAGATGTGGCAAGATGCATTTTTGAGTGAGATCGAAAGCAGATTTTAATTGTGAAAGGGACAGGCTGTGTTTGAGTTGTGACGGAGACTTGCGTGTAGTGACGTGTTTACAGATGTGGTTCTTGTCTACAGGTGCCATGGCCGAAGGAGGGAGCGGCAAGAAGGCGGGAAGGAAGAAGAAAGGAAAGGTTAGTGGTATACCGTATATAGGATGAGGAGACAGATTACAAGAAAAGGGGGAAAGGCGTGAGAGGGAGGATGCAGCGAAGGGCATGTAGTCTCGGCAGGGTTGCAGGGAAACACTCGCTGCCATGCACTCACTACACAGCGGTGGAGAGGGAACACTGGGATCGCAGCCTCTGGCGGCCCCTCTTCTTTGGTATCGTCCAGCGTCCGGGGCGCATATTGCCGAAGTCTATTGCTATACGGGATCAGGGGAAATTGGAACCAATCAGCGCGCGGTGAGGGCGGGGGTGTGGGATGGGCTTATACTCAGACGTCCACACACAATATTTACGGGTAACTTGCTCATTTTGTGGGCAGATATTGTGCGTGACTTTATTTAAATAATATATTTGTAGAGCGAGAGAAAAAAAAAAGAGAGAGAGAGAGAGAGAGAGAGAGAGAGAGAGAGAGAGAGAGAGAGAGAGAGAGAGAGAGGGTGGAAACAGTATAAGATGAATTTATTAAATACTAGCCGCAAAGCCGCCCTCCGGGCGGCCTTTTTGGCTAGCTCCTGCGGAGAGCTATTGGTGGGCCTCGGCCCACCACCTGTGTTTTCGGCCCACCAAACACACTCTCCAGATAGCCCCTACTAGCTTTTCTGAAATCATGGATGTAGAAATGTATGTATTAACGCCAACCCATTCACATCACCCCCAACCCATTCACTCACCCATTACCCATCACCCCCCACCCATTCACTCACCCATTAGGGCTATTGGTGGGCCTTCGGCCCACCAAACACAGACTCTCCAGATAGCCCCTTCTAACTTTCCTGAAATCATGGATGTAGAAATGTATGTATTCCCCCCCACCCATTCACTCACCCATTACCCATCTCCCCCCACCCATTCACTCACCCCTTACCCATCACCACACACCACTGATCTATATAACATGGATCGCGGAAGCCTGGCTCAGCACTGGTTCCAACTGTCCGCCATCTTGTCGTAACCAAAACAAAGCCTTGTTTCTGCGGCTCGCGTTGCTGTCTATCTGGTGTTATCGCCTCGTCATGCCAAGTTGTGCTTGCTGTCTGGCTGTGTTATCACCTCGTCATGCCAAGCTGTGCTGCTATGTCCTGTACAAACAGACCAGGACCTGGAAGTGGCAAATCTTTCCACCTGTGAGTAACACCACACACACATACACACACGCACCCACCACACACACACGCACCCACCACACACACACGCACCCACCACACACACACACACCCACCACACACACCCACACACACACACCCACCCACACACACACACACACACACCCCCACCACACACACCCACCCACCCACACACACGCACCCACCACCCACCACACACACGCACCCACCACACACACACGCACGCACCCACCACACACCCACCCACACACCCACACCCACACACACCCAGACCACACACACACCCACACCCACTCCCCACCCAGCCCATCCACTCTTAATCCATCTACCCACTCCAGTCATCCACCTACTAGTTAAAAAAAAAATATAGGTGGATATGGTATATTTTTTTTTATATAGGTAGATATAGATATAAGTATATTTTTTTATACTTGTTAACAATTAGTGGGGAACGGAAGCAGACCTGAGTGCGGTTATGATACAAATAATCATATATGATCATTTGTATCATAACCGCACTCAGGTATGTTTCCCTGAGTGCGGTTATGATACAAATGATCATATGATCATTGTATCATAACCGCACTCAGGTCTGTTTCCGTTCCGCGCGCTTCCTAATAAGCGGTGCTTGTTCTAATTGAGATAGCTTTATTTTGCGAAGAAAAAAAAAAGGAAAAAAAAGTATACCTTGTGGTTAAAGTTAGGTTAGGTTTCATTACAACCTATAAGGTTGGTTAGGTTTCATAACCTTAGGTTAGGTTAGGTTTCATTAAAACCTATAGGTTAGTTAGGTTTCATTAAACCTTTAGGTTAGTTAGGTTTCATACAACCTATAAGGTTAGGTTAGGTTTCATTAAAACCTATTAAGTTAGGTTAGGTTTCATTAAAACCTTTAAGGTTAGTTAGGTTTCATTACAAACCTATAAGGTAGTTAGGTTTAGGTTTCATTAAAACCTTTAAGGTCTAGGTTAGGTTTCATTAAAACCTATAAGGTTAGAGGTTTAGGTTTCCATTTAA
>JACEEZ010024918.1:10000-32500 GCA_016584305.1 Chionoecetes opilio
TTTAGTACACTGATATTCTTTGAGAAATTTTGTTCATTATATTTCATATGCACGAGTCTCTACTCCTCTCTCCTCTCTCTCTCTCCTTCTCTCTCTCCTCTCTTCTCTCTCTCTCTCTCGCTCCTCTCTCTTTCTCTATCCATTCTCTCTCTCTCGTCTTCTACTCTCTCCTCTCTCTCTCTCTCTCTCTTCCTCATCTCTCTCTCTCTGAGCCGGAGAATCGAGGAACAACATTTGCATCGAGATGAATATGCAAAATAGGTCAGGTTTTCAATTCATTTTATTGGGAAAACGAGTTGTCTATAAGTAAAAGAGAGATGATCTACTCTCTCGTCTCTCTCTCTCTCCTCTTCTTCTCTCTCTTTCTGCGGCTCTCTCTCTCTCTCTCTCTCTCTCTGCTCTCTCTCTCACTCTGACTCTCTCTCTCTTCTCCTCTTTTCAAGAAGAGATAGAGAAAGGAGTGGACGAAATAATTGCAAAGAATTTTTTTTGGTGCTCCGTCCAGTGGGAAGAAAACTTGATTGACACGTTTAGCAAGTGGTGAAGAGAACTTTGAACAGGAAATTCTCTCTCTCTCTCTATCTTCTCTTTTTTTTTTTTTCTTGTTTGTGACTCGTTGCTTCTCTCTCTTCTTCTCTCTCTCTCATCTCTCTCTTCTCTCTACTCTCTTCCTCTTCCTGCTCTCTCTCTCTCTCGCTCTCTCTCTCTCTCTCTTCTCTCTCGCTCGTCTCTACTCTCTCTTATCGTTCTTCTCTCTCTCTCTCTCTCTCTTTCTTATGAATATATTTGCTATATGTTTATGATGTAGTATCTAGCTGTTTGTAAGTTGTGTGTGGACTGTGTGTGTGTGGGTGTGTCTGTGTGTGGTGTGTATGACTGTTTCTTTACACAATTGACTCGATAATCTTGCAGAACATATTTGCATACAATTGAAGGGCAGAAACACCATTAAAAGGAACAATGAGGATTGAATATGTGTTGACCTATCAATTTGTTTGTCTGTATGTCCTTGTGTGTATGGGTGTGTTTCTGTGTGTGTGTGTGTGTGTGTGTGTGTGTGTGTGTTGTGTGTGTGTGTGGTGTGTGTGTTGTGTGTGGTGTGTATGTAGTGTGTGTGTGTCTTGTCCTTGAGGAAAGTAGTTGTTGAAAAGTAGTGCCCCTTCCTTTCCCTTCATTTCCCATCTCGTAAGTTCCCTTCCCTTCCCTTCCCTTCATGTCTTTATTTGAACCATTTGAAACATTTAAAACATTTAATAATAGCCGCAGATATACAGTAATGTTTGTTTAGAATTTTGAAGGGCAGTCTTTAAAATAACCAGAGATTTTCAGTCATAAAGGATCCTTATTTCCCATCTGTATCCTTCCTATCTTTTCCCTATCCTTCTTTTCCTTTCCCTATCCTTCCTTTCCCATCCCATTCCTTCCCTTTCCCATCCCTGTCCTTCCCTTCTTATCCCTATCCCTCCTTTCCTTTCCCATTCCTTCCTTTCTCTTCACTTATTTGTCTTTTTTTTAGTTTCCCTTAGTCTTTTTTTAATCTTTTTTTTTATCAAATAAGCTTCATGGTTTTAAGTTCTCGTTCACCAGTCCATTTTAAGCTTCTCTCCATTTTTTCTCTATTTTTTCAGACTTCCTGTGATTTTTTTTTATGTCTCTTCTCTTCTGTCCATCTTCTCATCCTCGCATGTATATCCTTCCTTCTTCCTTCCCTTCGCCTTCTACTTCTTCTCCCTTTGCTTCTCCCTTCCTGTTTTCCTTCCCTCTGTTTTCCTTTTTATTAGGCTCCTTCTTTTTCCTTCTTCCCCCCCCCTTCCTTTATTTTTTGTTTCCTTTTTTCCCCCCTTTTTCTTTTCCTCCTTTCCTTCTTTCTCCATGTGATAATTGTGCCTTCCTGTCCTTCCTTCCTTCCTTCCTTCAAGGAAGGTAGGGGAGGGAGGAATCGAAGAGGGAGAAAGGGAGGAAGGAAGGAAGGAAGGAAGGAAGGAAGGAAGGAAGGAAGGAAGGGAGAAAGGAAGGGAGAAAGGGAGGAAGGAAGGAAGGAAGAAAGGAAGGAAGGGAGGAAGGAAGGAAGGAAGGAAGGGAGGAGAACTTTTGTTGATTTCTTAAGTTGATATGCCTTACTCTCCGTTGATCGAGAGGTAGAAGTACACTTCTCCTCCTATGCCTTCGAGTCCTCCCTCCTACCTCCACCTTCGAGGTCATGAAATGTATTGACTAGTGCTGTTGCGAGCTTTTTTTCTCCCTGAAAGTCTTATATTACTATTTTTTTTCTCGCTTTCTTCTCTCTCTTTCTGTCTCTCTTTCTTTCATTCCGGCTTTATCGAAATCTGTCCTGATCAACCCGAACAGAGAGAGAGAGAGAGGGAGAGAGAGGTTGGGAAGTAGAGATGACCGGATTATTAGAGGGGAGAGAGAGAGAGGAGAGAGAAGAGACGAGCAGAGATGTGAGAGAGAGAGGAGAAGAGATGCTGAGGGATTGACGCGAGAGATGAGAGAGAGAGGCCTGTTGGGTGGTGGAAAGTCAAGGTCTGTGCATGCCATCTTAGGAAGGCAATAGTAATTTAAGTAACGCTAGTCTGCTCTCTGTCTCTTTCTGTCTCTCAGTCTCTCGCTGCCTCCTTCTCGCTCTCTCGTCTCCTCCTGTCCCTCTCTCTCTCTCCACTGTGGACACCTTGGACCTGCCCGTGGATGTTTCAGTGGAGGGTGAGGTTTTATGCGCACAAAGTTGATGAGAGAGAGAGATGAGGAGATGAGGAGAGACTTGGAAAGATGGATGGAGGTGTGTGTGGGGGTTCTTGCTGGGGAAGGAGAGAGAGATGTGATGAGGAGATGAGGTGTGTGGAGAGAGAGTCGAGGTGAGAAGAGAGAGAGAGAGAGAGTTTTAATCATACTAAAAGATCTTTCTCTCACTATTTATTTATATGCAAATTTTTTTTATCTATTTATTTATTTGTCCATCAATATTTCTATCTTTTTATCTATTTACTTTTTTTTTCATACCTACAAAAAATATTCTTTGTGTCTGTCTGTCTCTCTGTCTGTCTGTCTGTCTCTTTCTTTCATATTTTTGTACTTTATAGTTTAGCCTCTTATATTATAGTCTACAGTTAACTTCCATTGCTAAGTTACTCTGTCATCTTTTCTCTCTTCTTAAGTTGTTGTATTTTTTTTCTCCCTTATTTCTCCCTTGTTCTTTTACTATCTTTGTTTTTTTTCCTTCTTCCTTCCTCCTTTTCTCCTTTTTTCCTCCTCCCTTCTTCCTTTACTATCATTTATTTTGTATATATATTTTCTCCCTCCCCCCTTCCTTTCCTCCCTTCCTTCCTTCCTTCCTTCCCTCCTTCCCTCTCTCAATCACTTCAGTCGTCCATCAACTCTTCTTCTTCTTCTTCGTCCTCTTCCTCCCTCTCACAAGGTGTCATTTAGTCAGTTTTTTGTGTCACTGTGATTTTATGGTTTGGTAGTGTGTGTGTGTGTGTGTGTGTGTGTGGTGTGTGTGCGTGTGTGCGTGTGCGTGTGCGTGTGCGTGTGGTGTGTGTGTGTGTGTAGAAATGGTGAGGCGTTCCCTTCAATGTGGCTCATATTTCTTCACCTCCTCCTCCTCCTCCTCCTCCTCCTCCTCCTCCTCCTCCTCCTCCTCCCCCTTTCCTCCTCCTCTCCTCTCCTCCTCCGTCTCTCTTCCGCCTCCTCTTCCTCCTCCTCCTCCTCCTCCTCCTCTGCCTTCAGAAACTTGTCACTACCAAAAAAACATGCAAATAATTTTACTGATGATTGAGATTGAACTGATATGCCAATATTTCTGAGTTTTTTTCAGTCAGTCAATCAGTCAGTCAGTTATTTAGTTAGTCAGTCAGTCTAGAAGGCAGCAAATCAATCAGTAAATTAATAAAATACAGACATGGTGCATTTTTTCAGTCAGTCAGGTCAGTCAGTCAGTCAGTCATATATATTCCTATTGTTGAACTAACAATTTTTTTTATACATGTCAATCAGTCAGTCAATCAGTCAGTCAGTCAGTCAGTCAGTCAGTCAGTCAGTCATTTCATGTATTCGTGTGGTTCATGTCATCAGTCAGGCAGGATGTGGTGTGATGGATGATAGCTGTTGATGATGATGATGATGATAATGATGATGATGATATGTGGTGGTTCATGCAGGGTTACTTTTTTGTACACTTTTTTTTAACCATTTTTTCCATTCCCTTGATTTTGTTTCGTTACACTTTGGGTTGATGATAGAGGAGGGAGGAACACGTGCTTGGGGAGGAGAGGAGAAGGGACGGGAAGGGAAGGGAAGGGAAGGGAAGGGAAGGGAAGGGAAGGGAAGGGAGGGGAAGGGAAGGGATGGGAGGGGAAGGGAAGGGATGGGAGGGAAGGGGGAGAGACAGGAGGTAGAATTGTAGGATGATTGCCTTTTTTGTCTAAACGGTAAACGATGCTTTACGCCAAATGATAGCCCTTGATATACTTCATATTTACTTCTCTATTCATGTTGCACTTATCTGCCATGGTTTTTTTAGTTATTGAGAAAAACGTGATTTAAAAAAAAAATCAAGGCATACCTCTTGCAAAATTTGCCAAAAATTTTGAAAAATAGATTTGCTTGAAAATTTGTTCCTAGTAGTTTTCAGGCATGTTGAACGCGAATCTGGAGTAAGTTTTTTAGTTACAATGATTAAAAGTCCCTATTTCAGCCAATTCACAATGACATTCACAATTCACAATGTGTGTTTACCTATGTACAGGATTTGAGCCAAGCTTGTAATGACCCGTTTTAAACTATCATATTTTTGTTCATAAAATGTACATATACTGTTAACACACATCCCTTCTATAAGTGCATACCATTAATCTATCGTTCTCATTGGAATGGCCTCAGTTGTCAGGTAGTTAGTGGGAAGTCAATAGGGAGCTTTAAGAGGAGGCTGGATAAATTCATGGATGGGGATGAAAGGTGGATGTAGGTAGTGGTTAGTAACAGGAACTACCACGTGTAGGTCTCACGGCCTCTTGTAGCTTCCTTATTTTCTTATGTTATTTCATAGTTCCAATAACCTAGTATTTGTATAAAGCCACTCACCTCCTTACCTCTTCTAGTCCAACTCTTCCCAGTCCTAATCTGCTGCCAGTTTAACCCCTTCACGCCCAGATCTTTCCTTTGCTATAAAAAATCGTATATTGTCGAGCCATGAAATTACAAAAAGTGACTGAATATACCAAATTAGTTAGTCGACAAGGATACTAAACAGGTCATATCTATAAAATACTGCTTATATGCACTAAAAAAGGTCTAATGGCAGCCAAATTACAATGGAAATTACCCTCTGTGTCTCAAGGGGTTAACTAAACAGGAACACACACCTAGGCGGCACTTACCCAGCGCCGCTCCTCGAGGTGTCCCGCGGTGAGTGTCCACAGGGAGGCATGAGGTGAGGCCGCAATTACTTACACAGGCGCTCCAGTTACCAGTGTAGTGTCCTGGCGGCGTGTACAAAGCAGAGCCGCTAATGCAGAACCCTGTGGTGGCAGCATAAGTAGGAGGAGGTGGTGGAGGGGGAGGAGGAATGGGGTGTTGATGGAAGATAATGATCAGTTAGAATGAAAATATAAGGAGAATGGCAATTATATGACAAAGAGAATGAGGATAGAAACAAGATAGAAAAGTGTAAGGATTCTCCCCACCCTTCCTCTAGCAAAAACCAGCCTGGAAAAAAGGAAATAGATGGGTTGAGAGAGAGAGAGAGAGAGAGAGAGAGAGAGAGAGAGAGAGAGAGAGAGAGAGAGAGGAGAGAGAAAGAGAGAGCGAGAGAGAGAGAGAGAGAGAGGAGAGAGAGAGCGAGAGAGAGAGAGAGAGAGAGAGAGAGGAGAGAGAGAGAGAGAGAGAGAGAGAGAGAGAGAGAGAGAGAGAGAGAGAGATATTGATATTGATATATTTATTTGGCCATGTAGTTTTGTACATATGAACATATTACATATAGTGATAAAGCCAGGTCCAATAAGCCGAAGCTTTTATAGGACCTGAAAGCTATAATACATAATAACATAGCAAGGGACTGGTCAGGCCATTTTGAAAATATAATATTTTATGGATGATAATATGGAAGTTAACATTAGTAAACCTATCATTTTAAATGCATAAAAAAAAAAAATCTTAATAACCATAAAAAAAAAAAACCACAATATGACATTTATGGTTGTAAAGAGTTTATACATTTTCATTGTATTTGTCAAGCATGCTTTTTATCAAGTTACGTTTGAAAGATTTTAAGTTTTCATCAGTAATAAAATGTTCTGGTAAGCTGTTCCAGCTTTTAGTTCCTCTTGACAAGATACTCTGTTGTGCATGTGATGTCCTGCACAATGGTATACGTAAATCATGTGGTCTTCGGGTTACATTGTAGGGTATTGCTCTAAAGCCAAGGTCTAAAGGTAAAGAGTGTATGGATTTATGTACAAAAAGATTGGTTTGAAGGAGTATGATATCTGGAAGCCTTAATAACTTGAAGTCTCGGAAAATACTGATGGTATGGTCATAACGATTTTTAAAGAACATAACACGTAACAACTTTTTCTGACTAATAAAGAGGCTGTCAATGAAGGTTTTATAGGCACCTCCCCATAAAGATGAACAATATAAAAGATGTGGATATATTAGGGTAAAATAAACTTGTAGTAAACATTTTACATTCAAATAGTGCCTTAGTCTGTAAAGTATGCCTGTGTATAACGATATCCTAGATTTCACCATATCAATATGTTCTTTCCATTTCAACTTACTATCTATATATATATATATATGAGATAGAGAGAGAAGAGAGAGAGAGAGACTAGAGATACTAGTGATACATGGGTCTGGCTATGCAACAATGACAATGATCCATCGTGTGGCTTGAAACGATTTGGAATTACAGGAAGTGGAACATTATTTTACCAACGTAAAAATATTCGGGAGACCAAAAAATATGATTGACAGGAAAAACAGAAATATCGTAAATTATAGGAAGTTATAGAAATCCGTCAAGTTCTTATGTTGGTTGGCCATGACTGATAGGAGTAAGATTGAGGAAATACTTTCTCTCTCTCTCTCTCTCTCTCTCTTCTCTCTCTCTCTCTCTCTCTCTCTCTCTCTCTCTGCCCGTCAGGGTGGCAAGGTTGGTAGAGACGTGAGCCCGCATTGTGCAGCGTCCCTGTGCATTCGGTCAGCGGTTCGAGTCTGCCTAGTTCGTGCTGACGTGGCGGCGCTTTGTATAGTCAATAACCTTGTAGTTGGTACTTGCAAAGTGTCTAGATAGGATGAAAATCTTATCTTATCTTATCTCTCTCTCTCTCTCTCTCTCTCTCTCTCTCTCTCTCTCTCTCTCTCTCTCTCTCTCTCTCTCTCTCTCTCTCTCTCTCTCTCTCTCTCTCTCTCTCTCTCTCTCTCTCTCTCTCTCTCTCTCTCTCTCTCTCTCTCTTCCTCCCACGAGATTCACTTATTCCCTTTCTCTTATCTCTTAAAGTCATGACCAATTTCAACCTTTTCGTCCCTTCCACTAAAACCTCCCTCCTTTTTCCTCCCTACCTTCTCCCTTCAGCTCCCTTCCTTCTCCCTTCTCCCTCCTTTCCCTCCCTTCTCCTCCCTCCCTTCTCGTCCCTCCCTTTCCCTCCTTTCTCCTCCCTCCCTTCTCCTTCCCTCCCTCCCTTCTCCCTTCTTCTCCCACCCTCCCTTTCCCCCCTCTTTCCTCCCTCCTTGTCTCTCCATCCCTCTCCCCCACCCACTGATATGTGTCTAGAGTACAAAAATGTCACCTTGCCGCCTTCCCTAGTAATCATTTTGGAGTCGTGTTGGTTTTAGTTTCTATCTCCAAGGAAACTTTTATTTTTTTATAAGGATGGTTCTTGGGTCGGATCATTAGGGGGCCAAACCACCGCCTTGAGGACCCACGCCGCCACTCCGTCTCAAGTCCTCGGCCACTCTACGTATTTAGAGGTTGAGTGACGGGACTACAATTGAACTCGCCACGCACACACGCACACACACACACACACACACACAGATACACACATACACACACACACAGCAAATACACACATACACACACACACACACACACACAACACACACACAACACACACACATACGCACACGTAGACACACACACACACACACACACACACACACACACACACACACACACACACACACACACACACACACACACACACACACACACACACACACACACACACACACACACACACACAGTTCTTGACCCAGACTTAGATCATACCCTGTGGTGCGTGAAGATGAGAGAGAGGAGGAGAGAGAGAGAGAGAGAGAGAGAGAGAGAGAGAGAGAGAGAGAGAGAGAGAGAGGAGAGAGAGAGAGAGAGTCGACATAACACTCGTATGGAATTGAAGAGCATTATGATTTTGTTTTAGCTCAATTTTCGTGTTTTCGTTGTTTGTAATACTCTCCAAAACGTAATTTATTGAACTATCAATGTTTTTGTTCTAATAAATTTTGTTTGTTCACCTTTTTTTTTTTTTTTTATTCAGATACCATTATTATTTTTATTTTTGGTTACGTTTGAAGTCAAAAATCTCCCCTGCGTAAATTTGATGCCAATTTCCTAATGTGTAGTTCTGAAACATATTTTTTTTCTTTGCATTTCTCATTGATCTAATCTATGAAATTCGCGGTGAAGAGAAATATTTTTTTTGTGAGTGGGTTGATATTTTCTTTGAATTTTCACTCTCCCTTTTTTTTCCACGTGACGAATAAGAAGAGAGAGAGAGAGAGAGAGAGAGAGAGAGAGAGAGAGAGAGAGAGAGAGAGAGAGAGAAGAGAGAGGAGAGAGAGAGAGAGAGAGAGAGAGAGAGAGAGAGAGAGGAGAGAGAGAGAGAGAGAGGAGTACACGTTTCATTCTTAAATTTTAGTGTTTGGATATTTTCTCACTTTTCAGAGAGAGAGAGAGAGAGAGAGAGAGAGAGAGAGAGAGAGAGAGAGAGAGAGAGAGAGAGAGAGAGAGAGAGAGAGAGAGAGAGAGAGAGAGAGAGAGAGAGACTTTCATTCTTAAAATTATACTGTTTGGGTATTTTTCTCACTTTTCCAGTTTCTTTAATATTTTTTTCTTTTCATATTTACTCCTAAATCTTCGTCTTTCTTCTGGCCCTCTATCTTTTCCTCACTATCTTGTGTCCTGTCATACATATTTTCTCATTATATCTTTCATTATTTTGTATCCTCTTCACATTTTCTTTTTGTTTCATCATTTGTTTTGTACACTCCTTTTCTTCCTACATTCCTCTCTCACATTTTATCATAATTTTTCCTTACTCATTTTTTTTTCATTTTCTAAACTCATTAAAATCATGACACAATTTTTTTTTGAACACTTTTGTACATAAAAATTATACATATTTTCAGAGATTTTTTTTTTTTAGTTAAGAATGACTATCTATCTATCAATCTGTCTTTTATGTGTATCTATCTATCTCTGTCTGCCCTATCTATCTATCTATTTTAAGGGATTTTTTTTAGTTTAGAATCAACATCACACTATCTATCTATGTAATCATCTTTATATATTCATTTATCAATCAATCAATCTTTATATAAGTCATGATGTACTCGATAAAGTGTTCATTTACATAGGAAAAAGATAATAGCTTTTTAATACTCATCTTGCATTATATTGCTTCATAGTCATATCAAAAAAATGTTTGTGTAAGAAGTGTGACTCATCGTTGTGGTTTTCCTTTGCAGGCTTGAGCGACAGCGAGTGCGCGACAGAATACAAGGCTAATTGCGCGGGAACAATGAACAAGTGGCAGTGATTTATGCAAGTGACAAAGCAACATGAATAGAAAATCATGTGAAGTGAATAAAAACAATGGTCGGAGTGTCCCTTGGGGGTCATTTACAACCATGATGCGCGGGTTTTGTTGCCAAGCCTCACCTATGAACTGAGAACTCATTGTGAGGGCTGTTTTGCGTTCTTTTGGGCTTGTCGGGGGCACAACCGGGCGTCACGTCGGGGTTTGTCGCAAGGCACACTCAGGCTGGGTTCCCTGACGCGGCTCTGGGTGTATCGGGATGCCCTTGACGAGACGGCTGGCCCTGTATCCTCGTCAGCTCTTTCACTACCACCACCACAACCACCACCACCACCACCACCACTACTGCAACCACCATCACTACTGCCACCAAGATGTAAGGTAAGTGTTGATTACTGCTATTTTTTATTTTGTTCTTTTTTACATTTGTGCCTATAGCGCCTGTAGGCAGTGACCTCTAAGGGTGGGATGGTAGGCCCTGGAGGTTCACTCGAGGGCTGTGATGGTTGGCTCTCGTCCGTGGTGGCGCAGGCAGGATTTTTATAGTGACGCCTGTGATTAGAGAGAGGCTCATGCTGCCCCCCTGTGTCTTCCGATGCACTCACAATCGAAGGTAGAGTTAGTGGGCAGGGCATGTGGGTGTTCTTAGGCCACTGGACGGTGCAGTAAGATTTTAAGTGGATATTCGCCCTCTCGGAGACGCTTACCATTCTGCTACCGCCTCCCCTAAAACGTAAGTACGTCTGTATATGTTGATATTGCAAACTATTCATTCCTGTCTTCTAATATCCCTGTCATATCTACGTCGCATGTCTTTCAGGTGTGAGTGTGTCATTATTGTTACCTGGCGTGAGTTGCTACCTGAATGGCTCTCTTAATGAACGTGTGTGTGTGTGTGTGTGTGTGGTGTGTGTGTGTGTGTGTGTGTGTGTGTGTGTGTGTGTGTGTGTGTGTGTGTGTGTATGTGTGTTGGGTGACGCGCATCGTTTATATAAGAAGACAAGGAACACTCTAATCGCGGTTAGGTTTTGATTGGAAAGGAAATTATTATCTACTTATTTTTCCCTCTCTTTTTTTTCATTCTATCTTTTTTCTTCTTGATGTCATACGAGGATGTGATGCAATTGATGTCATACGAGGGTTATACAGCCATTACATTGTCTTCTCTCTAAATAGTCTCCTCTTCCTCCTCTTGTTTCCTGGAATAGCTGTTTAATCTCTCTCTGTCTCTCTTTTCTTTCTTCTTGCTCCCTTTCCCTCTGTTGTCTCATCTCTTCCTTTTGCTTTTCCTACTTTTGGCATCCTTCCTCCTCCTCCTTATCCCCCTCCTTTTCTTCCTTCTCCTATTCCCCCTCCTTTTCCTCCTTCTCCTCCTCCTCCTCCTCTCTTCCTCTCCTCCTCCTCCTCCTCCTCCTCCTCCTCCTCCTCCTCCTCCTCCTCCTCCTCCTCCTCCTCCTCCTCCTCCTCCTCCTCCTCCTCCTCCTCCTCCTCCTCCTCCTCCTCCTCCTCCTCCTATTCCTCCTTCGTACCAACATCCACTACTACACTCCTTTGCATACATTTCCAGCGGTTACCAGCAAAGATAACCAGCGAATCTCTCCTCGCTACCCCATATTACAGGCCTCCCCATCACTCATACGTCATGTATCCCATTATTCATGCGACCTCCCATCATTCTTCAGGCTCTACCTTTCGGATAACCCCATTACTCTCTTAGGCCAAAAACCCCATTAATTCTGAGTAACCCCTAACCCATCCTTCTCTCTCTATTCATAACCTCAACCCCCATCCTCCCACTCCTTGCCTTGCCTTTCCTGACCCCATAAACATATAAACTCCGCCTCCTCATTTCCCATTATTCTGTCCCATGTTTTATGATGTTTTGGGTTGTCCAATGATAACTTCTGGCTTAGCTTTAATTCTTGCTAAGATTTTGGATCCTATTAAGAGATTTGTGGTTTTTTTATAGCTACATTAGAGAGCATGTGTGTTCCAGATATGTGTCTAGATATGTGTTTAAGAGATATGTGTTATTTATCTATATACATTAGAGAATATGAGTTTTAGATATGTGTCTAGATATATGTTAAAGAGATATGTTTTTTCCTCTACATTAGAGAGTATATATGAGTTCTAGATTTGTTTAGGCTTATCGAATCGTAATTATAAGTTGAGTTTATTGATGTGTTCTATTGTCTCGATACTTATCACTGAAAACATCTGCTTCGCTACTATTTTCATATGCCTTTTATTTTATTTTCTATTTTATTATTTTACTTTAGTATTTTCCCTTTCCTTACCAGTATCTTTCCACTCCATTACCTTGACGTTCCTCCCTCTCCCTTATCGTAATATTTCACCTCTGCTATCTCCGTCTTTTGTCATGCAGTAATACCTCTATTTTCACACGTATAATTCAATTTCCTTCTTTTCCTTATCTACTCTTCCGTCCATCCTTCTTTCCTAGCCCTTCATTTTCTTATTTTTCAATTGATTTTGTATCTTCTTCATACATTATTTTATTTTTCTCTGAATTATATCCATTTTTTATAAGTTCGTCACCTATAAACTCATATTCCTATCTTCTTCTGTATCTGCACTCACTTCTTTCTATTTTCCCTTCCACATGAGTCTTCCATATCTTCCACATCTTCCATACCTTCCACACCCAGTCCTTCCACCACCCTCTTTCCTGCCACTCACTCAACTGTACTTCCACACGTCGCATCCACTTAATCAAGCATCTTTCCACTATATGACCTCAGTTCCACCGGTTCTTGTTTCTGTGTCCACCTCTACATACCGCTACTACCTCCCTTTATACCTCCTCTATACCTCTTCTATACCTCTTCTATACTTACCTCTACTACTTAATCTATACTTCGATTCCTCCTCTATACCTCTATACATCCATACCTCTATACTACCACCTCTACCTAACTCTATACCTCTATACATCTATACTACCACCTCTACATACCTCTACTACCTACTTCTATACCTCTATACCTCCTACATACCTCTACTACCTACCTCTATACCTCTATACCTCCTACATACCTCTACTACCTACCTCTATACCTCTACTCCTCCTCCATACCTCTATACTACCACCTCTACATACCTCTACTACCTACCTCTTTACTACCACCTCTACGCCAACCTGAAATAACCACCTGACATAACCACCTGAAATAACTACCTGACATAACCACCTGACATAACCACCTGACATAGCCACCTGTCATAACCACCTGACAACCACCTGACAACCACCTGACATAACCACCTGACATAGCCACCTGTCATAACCACCTGACAACCACCTGACATAACCACCTGACATAACCACCTGACAGCCACCTAGACATAACCACCTGAAATTACCATCTGAAATTACCACCTGACAACGACCTGAAATAACCACCTGACATACCCACTCTGACATAACCACCTGACATAACCACCTGACATAATCTAACCTATCCTTCATACTACCACCTCTACCTACCCTCACGACTGCAGCTATTTTTCCACAGTATGACCTCAGTTCCACCTGTTCTTGTTTTTGTGTCTACCTCTACCTACCTCTATACCTCCTCTATACCTCATCCATACCTCCATACCTCTATACTACCACCTCTACATACTCTCTCGCAACCCTCACGACGGCAGCAAGACAATCAATTAGTGGTGTGCTCTTCTCAATTAGATACAACACGTGAACACTACTCTCCCCCTGCTTGACACCTGTCCTCTCGCGCCCCTTATCAGATCCACGCCTCGTCCTTATCTCGGGAAGACAAGGGAGTGGGTCAAAATAAGAATAAAAGCAAGGGTTTTGGAAGAAAATAGGCAAAAACTAGAATAAAAGAAGGGGTTTGCAGAGAGGCATATCTAGATAGAAGAAGGTAGGATTGAAGAAAAGGGAAATAGGTGAGAGGAAGAATAAAAAGGAGTATATTATAGACGATTTCGTGGATAGTTGTAAGATTGTCTAATGGCTAATGGGGGAAGACAGGTGTAATAGGAGAAAAAAGAAGAGGAGGAGAAGGGAGAGATGCAAATAAGGGAAATCCCGAGAGGGACTTTGGTATTACGTAACAAACTGTTTCTATTACACGAACAAAAGACTTGGAGGTGAGGTAGAGAAGATTTGTTGCTTCTTCTTTTGTGAGTGTCTCTGTCCTTCTCTGTCTGTCTGTCTGTCAGTCTGCTTTAATGTTTGCATGTTTGTATGTCTTCTACTACTACTCTACTACTACTACTTCTACTACTCTACTGTCTCTCTCTCTCTCTCTCTCTCTCTCTCTCTCTCTCTCTCTCTCTCTCTCTCTCTCTCTCTCTCTCTCTCTCTCTCTCTCTCTCTCTCTCTCTCTCTCTCTCTCTCTCTCTCTCTCTCTCTCTCTCTCTCTCTCTCAAGCGTTTATCTGACTTCCCATGAGACAGAGAGAGAGAGAGAAGATTAGAACAAGACAGAGAGAGAGAGAGAGAGAGAGAGAGGAGAGAGAGAGAGAGAGAGAGAGAGAGAGAGAGAGAGAGAGAGAGAGAGCGCGCGAGTGAGTGAGTGAGTGAGTGAGTGAGTGGCAGAGAGGAAGAGGAAGAGGCCAGGTGATCGGTCTTCCCGTGAGAGTGAAATTACACGTTGAATTATTTATTATTGCAAATTATCCCTGGAGATGAGGAAGAGCGAAGGGCGGGGATGAGGAGGGCAGGAAGCCGGCTATTAGAGGACCGGTTCTGCCGCTCCTCACCTCACCATTATTGACAAGTGAAGGTGTGATGTAAAGAGTGTATTTGCCTGCTCGTTTACTTCAACCTTTATTATCAGTAGTACTTTTATGGACACCTTTTTACAGCGGTTATTTTTTATCCCTTGATTCTGTGTTTTTTGGGGACGATATTCGGTTGGTTTTTTTATGGTTTTGGTTATGGGTGTAGGAGAGAGAGAGAGAGAGAGAGAGAGAGAGAGAGAGAGAGAGAGAGAGAGAGAGAGAGAGAGAGAGAGAGAGAGAGAGAGAGAGAGAGAGAGAGAGAGAGAGAGAGAGAGAGAGAGAGAGAGAGTCAAGTCAAGTCAAGGCAGCGAAAATATAGAAATAGAAATAGATATATAGCATACTAGACCGGCCAAACCACAGGCGAGAAAATGAAGAAATTGCAGATAATGACAAAAGCCAATTGCCTTATCTCTAGTAAGTGAGAGGGAGAGACATTTTTTGGGAATGAAACACTGAAACTCTCGTTAGATCAGAAGGAGGAACATGTAAAGGGAAGGTTGAAGGAAAGAAACGAGTGTAATGGTCACGATTTGGATTCACAAAATGACAACAAAATATCGGGGGAAGGAGGATGAGGCAGATGAGAATGGGAGTAAATGGAGGAGAAGGCAGAGAGAGGAAGATATAAAAGTCATTGAGAAACGAGTAATAGGACGATGAAGAGATAGGAGGAGGAGGAGGAGGAAGAGGAGGAAGAGGGGGAGGAGGAGGGGATTGAAGAGCACAAAGGAGTACAAAGGAAGAACAAACAACATCTCTATTCGACAAGACTATGATAAATAACATGTACATAAGTTTCATACACAGATACGTACAGTTAAAAGCTCTTATGCAATGTGCGGAGTGTCCATTATTAGTAAAATCGTGAAATATTTCTAAACGTAAGCAGAGTTGGTGAATCTTTTGACGCCTCGAACGGTTGAAGAGAAGTAAGAATTGAGTAATATTTAGTATTGGACATGGACACATCAGACACAGACACAGACACACACACAGACACACACACACACACACACACACACACACACTCACACACCACACACACACACACACACACACACACACACACACACACACACACACACACACCACACACACACACACACACACACCACACACACACACACACACACACCCACACCAACACACACACACACACACACACACACTCTCACACACACACACACACACACACACACACACACACACACACACACACACACACACACACACACACACACACACACACACACACACACACACACTCACACACACACACACACACACACACACACACACACACACACACAACACACACACACACACACACACACACACACACACACACACACACACACACACACACACACACACACACACACACACACACACACACACACACACACACACACACACACACACACACACACACACACACACACACACACACTGTACATAAGTAAAGTTTCATTGGCTGCTTTTCTGATTATGTGTGTGTGTGTGTGTGTGTGTGTGTGTGTGTGTGTGTGTGTGTGTGTGTGTGTGTGTGTGTGTGTGTGTGTGTGTGTACTCACGGGACATCCTTTTTTTTCCCGTAAAAGGTGTCCTATTAAGTAGTTTTATACATTGACATGAATACAGATACAGTAAACCCTCTCTAATTAGAATTAATTGGGAGGAGACCTGGGTCGAATTAGCCGAAAGTTCGAATTATCCGATGGTTACTTCTACCCCCTCTACACAGTAACAAGTCAGTCAAACATGCCCAAAACAGCACAAATTGTATTTTTAATTTGAGTATTATTTTCTTTTTATGGAGGTTATAATGGAAATGTTAAGATATCTATGTATGTATGTATGTAAGTATGTAGATGTTGATCAAATATGCTGGGTTGCAATTTCTATTTTTTGTTTTTAGGTTCAGTCTAATTTGCGATTTTCAAAGTAAAACTGCTTTAAACTAGAAGTATGATATATTACTATGCGTGAAAATCATATAGAATTAGTCTCTTCCCCTATAATGAGGTGGCAACACTGGTCTCGCGTCTACACTGACCTGTCATTAACGGTTTCTGAATTTTAAACTTATATATTTACTATAACACGTTCAGCTTACAACTTGTTTCTCACACAGCAGCACTTACCCATCAAAAGTTATTGTAAATGGATGGATCTACAATTTTATCCCCGGCATAATAACAAAAATATGCAAAATAACAAAAACCTGATCTTCGTCAATTTTGGAATGTTTTTGAGCATCCAGAAATCCGAAGAAATTGACGAAGATCAGGTTTTTGTTATTTTGCCGCAAAACGATGAGTCGTAGAAGAAAACTTATCGAAGTAACAAAGGTTCATCTTGAGGTGATCTACACGATGTAATAATCGGCTTGTCAAAACACCATATGCCATATGGTTATCGAGAAAAGTTATATTTTGTATAAATGTACGAAAATGCGATTTTCTCGGTTATTTACCAATCAGTATTTTTTTACTTTACGCCAAATGATAGCCCTTGATCTACTTCATATTTACTTCTCCATACATGTTGCACTTATCTGCCATAGTTTTTAAGCTATTGAAAATAACGTGATTTAAAAAAAAATAAAGGCAATACCCCTTGCAAAATTTGCAATATTTTTTGAAAAATAGATTTGCTTGAAAAGTTGTTCCTTGCAGTTTTCGGGCATTCTGAACACGAATATGGAGTCAGTTTTCAGTTACAATGATTAGAAGTCCCTATTTCAGCCAATGCACAATGACATGATACTTCCAGATATTCCTTAAAAATCACGAATTGGACAAAACTTACTACAAGACATAAAAATATGATAGACATTGCTAGATTAATCATTACTTCAATACAACGATCAGTATTAATATTTTCAGCATTAGTATTAATATTATTAATCCCTATTTGAGCCACCCATGCGATTGTCAAAGTACTTATAAAAACCTAGGAATACTATAACAATCCTGTGGGACTTCTAATGCCCTCCCATGACTCCTGTAGGATGCGTGAAGGAACGAAGAGGCCCGTGAAGGACTCTGAAGGATTGTATACAAAGCGAAGGATACTTAAAAAGAAACTACTTTAGTAAACTACTTTAATAGTTGTTTCCCTGGATGCATTCACCGTCAAAAGTAGAGTTGATAGGAGGAATGTAAGGAGGTAGGAAGAAAGAAGAAGAAGAAAGTAGGAGGAAGAGGCGTAATGGGATAAATAGTGACAGAGAGGGAGACGAGGAAATTGGTGATGAAGAGAAGGCATAGGAGGGAGAGGGAGAGGATTAGGAGGAGGAAGTAGAAGGGAGGAAGACACAACCAGACATCCATCACCTCGAGATCGCCTTAACCTGTCATGATCGGACCGATAAAGAGGATAAAGCGACCGACGATCAAGAGGAATTCTGCACATTTAATGGAGTACCTCAATTATTATCTTCCTCTACATCCTCCTCCTCCTCCTCCTCCCCTTCTCTGTTTTTCTCCTTTATTTTCCTAGTCTTATTTTTTTTTTTTTTTTTTTTAGTCCTTTTTTTTTTTTTTTTCCTAGTTTTTTAATTTTTTTGCGTCTCTGTATATAAAAACAAAAGCCTCAGTTATTTTCCTCTGCATTCTCCTCCTCCTCTTTTCTTTTCTTTTCCCCAGTTTTCTTAGTCATTGCGTCTCTGTGTATATATATAAACAAAAGAATATAAGGTGTTTGCATTAATTAAGACAGTTATACCTACTACACAAGGTAGCTTCTCTTTTTTTCGCCTATTTCCCCCTTAAAATAATATAAATGGGTAGTATTTTGCCGTGACCAGGATTCGAACCCATGTTTTTTTTTATTCATAGGCTTTCAGGAGTTTCGTTATATTGAATTTTTATTTTTATTTTGTCATGAGATTTCTGTCGAAGAACATTTATACTTTTTTTTTTTTTTTCACGTTGCGTAATTTTGACTTCGAAACAAATTTTGTCACGTGAATGTTTCTCTCATATCTTTTGGTTAATAAATAATAAAAATAACATATATATAATCGTTGGATACATATTCAGCACACACACACACACACACACACACACACACACACACACACACACACACACACACACACACACACACACACACACCACACCACGCACCACCACACACGCACGCACGCACGCACGCACGCACGCACGCACGCACGCACGCACGCACGCACGCACGCACGCACGCGCGCGCCCGCACACACACACACCACACACACACACACACACACACACACACACACACACACACACACACACACACACACACACACACACACACACACACGACGTTATGCACAATGCAACAATTTTCCGTCATTTATTTAACAACGAATGCGAAGAGGAAGGAGGAGGAGGAGGAGGAGGAGGAGGAGGAGGAGGAGGGAGGAAGAGAAGGAGGGAGGAAGAGAGGAGGAGGAGGAGGAGGAGGAGGAGGAGGAGGAGGAGGAGGAGGGAGGAGGAAGAGGAAGAGGACAAAGATATTAAGATAATTTTTTTCTGTGAAGGCATTCTATTTTCTTATCTAAATTCTTTTATTCTTCCCTCTCTGTCCCTCCACTCATTGCTTATTTCCTTTCTATCTACCTGAATTTCCTTCTCATATCCTTCATTACCGGTATATTTCCTCTTCATCCTTAACATTATCCTTTATTTCTTTTTTCACAATTGTATGTTTGCGTAGGAAAGGATAAAACAATAAAAAAGAATTGGTCTTCACGTGCTATTCTGTGGCTCTGAGAATAGGGTCGTAAAAGCAGTATAAAGTCTGTGCTTGTCCTGTGTGTGTGCCGTGACGGGGATCCTCAGGGCTGTAATCCTTTTCTCTTTCCCCTTCCCCCTTCCCCTTCCCTTCCCTCCCCTTCCCCATTCCCTTCCCTTCCCTTCCCCATCCACTTCCCTCTCCCATCCCTTCCCATTCCCCATCCACTTCCCCTTACCCTCTCCCTTACCCTGCACTTTCCTTCCCTCTCCCATCCCTTCCCCTTCCCCATCCACTTCCCCTTACCCTCTCCCTTACCCTTCACTTCCCTTCCCTCTCCCTTCCCCTTCCCCCCTCCCTTCCCCTTCCCATCTCCCTTCCTCTTGTGAATCTCACGTGCTCCCTCCACCGCCAATTACCGCTCGCTCACTCATAGCAAAACTTTCGTAATTTCACTGCTAATGTTTTTTTTATCAGATATGTAAAGAAATCAGCAATGGTTTTGTTGCTGAATTATTTTGTTACGATTGTTGTTTTCAGATCAAGGACACTGGTTGAATTGAGTTTAATATTGATATTATTCACGGACGAACTTTGCCCCGGAAGTGTTTTTCTATCGTCCAGCCTTTAATTCTTTTTCTTGAGGCAGGTCTGTGTGTGTGTGTGTGTGTGTGTGTGTGTGTGTGTGTGTGTGTGTGTGTGTGTGTGTGTGTGTGTGTGTGTGTGTGTGTGAGTGAGTCAAGTTCATAATATCCCGTCTTGTGATACGAACTCCTTATATTTGCTATTAGTCAAGAAAGGCTTTGGGCTTTATGGCTATCGACTCTATAAGAGGAATCATTAATAAACCAGACATATTACAAGTATTTAGCACTTACATCCTTTCCATTGAACATAAGCATCATCCGTTCTTACATCTGGGTACCTATTTTGCTTCTAGGTATAAACAGGCTACCGTAAAGTAACTAAGGATATCGTGGACATGGTATTTTCTGCGGTTATTCTCTTATGACCTTGGGATCTGACTGCCTGCCTGCCTGCCTGCCTGCCTGCCTGCCTGCCTGCCTGCCTGCCTGCCTGCCTGCCTGCCTGCCTGCCTGCCTGCCTGCCTGCCTGCCTGCCTGCTTGCCTGCCTGCCTGCTAGTATGTTTGTCTCCCTCCGCATCTCCCTACTCGCCACCCCGTCCATTTACCAGGCCGGGAAAGGAACATCAGGTGTCTGGGTTTGTTCATCTCTGCCACTGGGACGAATAAGGGATGCCTGGCCGACTGTCTTGTTTGTTTACCGTCTCCCGGAAAGGATGCTTCGATTACATATTTACTCTCTTCCTCAAAGATACTGTAAATGTGACTGTTGCCTTCCCTCGTTTGCTTGGTTAGGGCGCAGGGTGGTGTGTCGACTACCTCGCCTCTCTGGGTGTTCGTGTTTGCCTTGCCTTCATGTGTCTTTACCACAAGGTTAACCACGTAAAGGGGAGGTTTTGGTTGCTGTATTTGCCTCCTGTGAAATGCGTTACGTGTAGCAAAGGTTGTGTTTTGAGAGAGAGAGAGAGAGAGAGAGAGAGAGAGAGAGAGAGAAGAGAGAGAGAGAGAGAGAGAGAGAGAGAGAGAGAGAGAGAGAGGGAGGGGGGGAGAGGGAGAGGGAGAGAGAGAGAGAGCTCATTATTATTATTATTTTTATCATTATTAGAGAAGAATTGTATCCGCTTAGCCTTATTAATGATGTTTTTCAAGTGATTTTCAGCTCGCCTCCAGACCTTCCTTCTTACTACAGCATTGAAATCACACGCTAAACACAGATATATTATAAGCAATACCTAGTGACTTCAGTTTTGATGATAAATAACAGCGACTTGAGTGTTTATTTCCACCTGAAGTAAAGGTGATTAATGCATAAGAACATAAGAACATATTAAAGATTATTGATATGATTAAATTAAAGATTATAGATAGAAAAATAATGTGTTGATAATAAGAAGACTGACCTTTCATTTTTGTTAATCAAGCCTATTTATTTTGACGTCAATTAACAATGTTCAGGAAGATATTCATTTAATTAGACCAGGTTGATACGTGGGAATTGTTTTTTGTTTTTTCTTAACACTTGAATACATTTTTAAAGTAAATCTAAAGCGACTGGGGTGCTTATTATCATTAGTAAATATATATATTTTAATTTTTCAACATATGTTATTTATATATTTCATTTCTAGGACTTCATATTACACACACACACATACACACTTATGTTTTATATCACGGAAACTCCAGGTTCATATATATTTTTTTCTGCATGAGCTCAATTTATAGCTGCATGAAATCTTAAATTATCCCGAGACAAAGGAAAAAAAGATCGTCTAAACTTAACAAATCTTTTCCTGTGGTAGACGAGTGAACTTTCGCAGCCTTTGAACTCTATTTTTCTTTTTTCGCTTTGTCTTTTATGTGTTGTGCGGAAAGCCATGACGCAATGCAGCTTCAATGAGTGTTGGTGGGACCCTTGTTTATGTGTGGTCCGTCGAGCCATCACTCAGCGAGACGAGTGTTTTAAGGACCATTGTGGCGAGAGTCATGGCCATGTCGAAAGGAAAATGAAGCCCGGCGGATAGGTTTTTTGCATCAGGAAAAGTGAAAACCTCAGGAATTACAGAAGAAAAGATCGAGCGAGAAGACATAAAAATGCGTAGAGAATGACTACTACTACTACTACTATTTTTTTCTAGTAGTAATAGTAGTTAATAGTAGTAGTGGTGGTAGTAATGGTAGTCGTTTGAATAGTAGTAAACAGGAACAACAGAAGAAAAGATGGAGCGAGAAGACATAAACAGGAGAGGAGAATGACTACTACTACTACTACTATTTTTTTCTAGTAGTAATAGTAGTTAATAGTAGTAGTGGTGGTAGTAATGGTAGTCGTATAACTTGAAATAAACAGAAGGGATGAAAGAATATGGAGAGAGGAGGAGGAGGAGGAGGAGGAGGAGGAGGAGGAGGAGGAGGAGGAGGAGGAGGAGGAAGCAGACAAGGGAATATTGGTATACAAAAAGATAAATAAATAAATACGATGCCAGAAAATGAGTTAATTCATACGGATAAGAGAAGTCACAGAGAGAGAGAGGAAAAGAAGCAGAACGGAGAGAGAGAGAGAGAGAGAGAGAGAGAGAGAGAGAGAGAGAGAGAGA
>JACEEZ010024918.1:35000-37500 GCA_016584305.1 Chionoecetes opilio
ACAACGGAAGGCTTTCGAGTTCTTGGACTGGATCAAGTTTGGATGAGCAAGGAAGGCGAGGCGAGTCCGGCTTGTTCGTCCCCTTGATTGGCTTTGAAGCGAGGCAGGTGAGCGACGGAAGGGGTGTTTCGACATGCCTGTAAAAAGAAGTCAGGTAAGAATCCTACTCCTCTTCACCTCCAGATACCCAGATACCCTTCCCAGACCTTCCTCTCCTTTCAGCATCACTATCTTTAGCCTCTTGGTGTATCGTGGTCTCCAAACTCTCGCCTTCTTACCTCCTCAGCATCACTCGAATCTCAGCCTCTTTGTGCAATCGTGGTGGATTTGCCGCTTCAAAAGGAGCTTTATGTCCGTCTGTCTATCCCTCGCTATCGGTACGTCTCACTCCAGGTTTAGAGGCAACAGAAAAGGGGCTCAGTGGCGTTCTTATCCCGTGGCAACAGTTGATTGGCTAGTGGGCAACATGAATGACCCGCCGCGGCCAAGTAAGGGTAAGAAGATGCGGGGAAAGAGGGCAAAGGAGAGGTGGGAGTAGTAGTAGTAGTAGTAGTAGTAGTAGTAGTAATAGTAGTAGTAGTAGTAGTAGTGGTGGTGGAAGTAGTAGTAGAAGTAGTGGTGGTAGTAGTAGTGGTAGAAGTAGTAGTAGTAGTAGTAGTAGTAGTAGTAGTAGTAGTAGAGGGCAAAGCAGCGGTGGGAGGTGACAGGCCCTGCGTCTTCTCCATGCAGGGTACACGGTTTTAACACCCTAGCGAGGCCCTGCAGCCCGCCCGCCAGCCTGTCCGCCCGCTCGCCCGTCTACGTATACCCGTCCGTCCGCCCGCCCGCCTACCCGCCCTCCCGCCCGCCTACCCGCCCTCCCGCCCGCCACACGTTATCCCGTTCATCGTGCTCTAATAACTATGGATGAGAGATCCGACCCAGTACTCAGACAGGCATAGCAAAAAAGTAGCGATCTCTTCCAGTGCGAGTATAGCTTTCCAGGGCATCCCGCCATCCCGTCAGGCAGGATATTCCCCGATTCCCCGGCCAAGGTCAAGTTCATAGCCTTTTTTTCTTCTTTTTATCCCTCTTGTCCCGGGTCCAAGACTGACTCAGAGTGGGAAATGTCCGATGGTTGCTAAATGTAAAAGAGCGTGACGGCGGCTCGCTTTCTGGAGGAGGAGGAGGAGGAGGAGGAGGAGGAGGAGGAGGAGGAATGCAAAGGAAACACAAACAGCAAAACCATTAGGTCCTTATATGGCTGTTTGATTTAACTACACTACACTAACTAGATAATAAGAGAGAAAGGATAGGAAAGTAGAAGGCTCCTCGGATAGGAAAGGAGGAGGAGGAGAGGAGGAGGGAGGAGGAGGAGGGGGAGGGAGGAGGAGGAGGAGGAGGAGGAGAGAGAGAAGAGAAGAAGAAGAAGAAAAAGAAGAAGAAGAAGAAAAGAAGAAGAAAGAAGAAGAAGAAAGAAGAAGAAGAAGAAGAAGAAGAAGAAGAAGAAGAAGAAGAAGAAGAAGAAGAAGAAGAAGAAGAAGAAGAAGAAGAAGAAGAAGAAGAAGAAGAAGAAGAAGAAGAAGAAGAAGAGAGGGAGGGACGAAGGGGGAGGAACGGAAGGGGGTAGGAAGGGTAGGAACAGCCAGGGATAGCCACTCAAACTCGGCTTCAAGTAGGTTGTTTCCCCACGTCAATGTTGAACAAACCCGCAGCTCCCTCCTCAAACCTCCTTATGCCCCACGAGCGTCCGTCAAGGTCAACAGAGCGTGGCCAGCATCACGCTCCGCCCTGGCGATACATAATGATCCTCTCTTTACCCTGCCTTGCATCTTGCCCTTCTGTGTTTTGCCTCGACGAGAGTGTAGAGTGCGTTACTTATAGTCTATTTTTTTTAACGAGGTGAAAAATCTTGACCCCTTGCTGCTTACTGACTGATATTTGATGCCAGGAGAAGGGAATACTACACTTCTTCTTAATTTCACCTGTATTTTATCATAGTTAACCTTATAATCAGGTAAAGATAGGCATCATTGTAAGCATGAGACCTTGAGATCGAATGGAATTTTCGCCTCGTTAAAAAAATCATGCCCCCTTGCTGCTTACTGACTGATATTTGCTGCCAGAAGAAGGGAATACTACGCTTCTTCTTAATTTCACCTGTATTTTATCATAGTTAACCATAGTATCAGGTAACCATAGGCATAATTTTAAGCATGAACCTTGAGATAGAATAGAATTTTCACCTCGTTATAAAAAATAGACTATAGTAATGTTTGTGATTGTATGAATCTACCTACTTATTACTACCTACTACCTACTTATTACTTATTACTGTTACCTTACTTATTACTTACTACTGTCTCTTGTCACCATCGCCGTTTTCTCTCCAGTGTCCTGTAAGTGGGATCGCATCATAGTTAACCATATAATCAGGTAAACATAGTCATCATTTTAAGCATGAGACCTTGAGATGGAATGGAATTTTTACCTCGTTATAAAAAAAAGACTATAGAACTGT
>JACEEZ010024918.1:45000-71947 GCA_016584305.1 Chionoecetes opilio
GTAGTAGTAAAAGTAGGAATAGTAGTAGTAAAAGTAGGAATAGTAGTAGTAAAAGTAGGAATAGTAGTAGTAAAAGTAGGAATAGTAGTAGTAAAAGTAGGAATAGTAGTAGTAAAAGTAGGAATAGTAGTAGTAAAAGTAGGAATAGTAGTAGTAAAAGTAGGAATAGTAGTAGTAAAAGTAGGAATAGTAGTAGTAAAAGTAGGAATAGTAGTAGTAAAAGTAGGAATAGTAGTAATAAAAGTAGGAATAGTAGTAGTAAAAGTAGGAATAGTAGGGAATACCAGTGTCAGAACCGAAGTGGCCCTGCCCATCTATTTATTACAAGGAGACAAAACGGTAGAAATGATATCTAGTGAATGAAAGTCTCGAATAAAATCCCTAATTCACGTCAAAATCAGAGGCCCTTCACACATGGGCTCACTATTATTATGTAGCTAAGCGTTCCGTGCTGTATATTAGTGTAACGTCCTACTTGTTACTTCTTATTTTTGCCCTTGACCAGTCCTTTGTGATGTAACAAATATATATATGCGCCGCTGATCATCTCCTCGCTGGTCGCTGGGTCGTGGTTCGAATATAATCCCTATTTAAGTCAAACTCAGAGGCCCTTCAAACATGGGCTCAGTATTATTAAGATCTATAGACTTTTAATGTGTAGTATGATAGTATGCCTATTAATCTGGAGTATAATTACGTAGCGAAGTGTTACGTGCTATATATGTGCCGCCGTTCATCTCCTCCGCTGGTCGCTGGGTCGTGGTGTGGTATCGGTCGCTTCTCACCTGTGCCGTGGAGATGTAATTACTAGTCTCTCATCATTGCTTTCCGGTGCGTACAAAGACACCTGCTTGTTGGTGGTGGTACTTTTCATGTCTCTAGATCCTGTGAGAGAGAGAGAGAGAGAGAGAGAGAGAGAGAGAGAGAGAGAGAGAGAGAGAGAGAGAGAGAGAGAGAGAGAGAGAGAGAGAGAGAGAGAGAGAGAGAGAGAGAGAGAGAGAGAGAGAGAGAGATTATATGTTCTTTTCACCCCTCTACGGAGTCGCCTCGTACTATTTCGCTTCCCCCTCTAACATTTTTTCTTTCTTTTTATCGTAGTTCAGATATACACACATATATACACACAGAGACTTTCTTAACACTTATACACTGCGTTCATAAACCCATTGACTTCATAAAGTTGTACATTATAGGACTACAATTTTCAAAGATCTTCTGTTTCACTTTACAGTTTTTTTTCCTGTTTCTCGTCAATTCCAGTAATTTTTATTTTCGTTTCCTTATCACAGTCCTTTTTCATGTCTTATTTCTCATTTTGATAAATTTCACTGATGGATAAATCAATACATACATTTTTATTATAGATAGATCTGTACTTTGAATTATATTAGAGAGAGAGAGAGAGAGAGAGAGAGAGAGAGAGAGAGAGAGAGAGAGAGAGAGAGAGAGAGAGAGAGAGAGAGAGAGAGAGAGAGAAGTGATAAAATACTTATTGAAATTTATTGGTTTGGAGTAAAAAGACAAAGGTACAAATATAGGTAAACAGGTACAATATATAATCAAAAAGAAGAAAACATACATACTCATCATAATCGTCCACCGGAACAAAAGCTAGGCGGCCTAAACACACGTGAAAGTCCACCACAGTGTAATCAGAAGCAATTTGTAAGCACCGTATGTACGTAGGTAAACACGGCTGTGATCTATGGCTAGGCGTTTCTGATCTCCCATGAAACAAAAGCCAGCCTTATATAAACACAATACCTCCTCCTACTTAAACTATTAAAACACACCGCCCTTTAATCGAATAAGCCTAATCTGCCTTACCCTTATATCCCTCCTCCATCTTGACCTGTCTTTCCTCTCTTTAAATGAGGTGATTTATAGCTAAACTAGAGTCCACTTGAAGCACTTGTCCGTATATAAACTATAATCCAGCCATACATTCGCCCCTACTATACGTAACCGCCCGTCCATCTGAGTTATCACCGCCCATCTCTTACGTATTCTTTCCTAATCATACACCTGTCTCATTAATTGGCCTTGAGTAATCTATGTATCTAATTACCCCTCCTGTGTGAGTTATATTCCTGTTCGTTTAAATACCACTGAGGGCCGGCCAGCTGTCTGGGCTTAGAGGGTAGTGGGTGATTTATATGTCCTTGCCTAAGTACGGTTTCCATGAGGGTTGATGTCATAACTTGCATGATGTGTTTCTCTTTGGGGTATAAGTAATTGTGTGTCTAGATGCTTCCTTACCTTCCTTTATGTTGCTATTCCTCCTCTTCTTCCTTTTGTCTTATTCTATTCCATGTTAATTACTGGGTGTAAATGTATTATGTAACAGTTGTGTAGGTTGTGTTCTTGTTTCTCTCTCTCTCTCTCTCTCTCTCTCTCTCTCTCTCTCTCTCTCTCTCTCTCTCTCTCTCTCTCTCTCTCTGTCTCTCTCTCTCTCTCTCTCTCTCTCTCTCTCTCTCTCTCTCTCTCTCTACCTTTATTCTTATAGGTTTTACAGTCAGGAGCTTCAGCTGGACTACTGAGAACTATCTTTGACTTTAGGAATGTGTAGATTACGCTCTCTCTCTCTCTCTCTCTCTCTCTCTCTCTCTCTCTCTCTCTCTCTCTCTCTCTCTCTCTCTCTCTCTCTCTCTCTCTCTCTCTCTCTCTCTCACATGTCTTTCTTGTCTGTTCTGTGGAATGTTTCTCATGTCTACTGTTGTCAAAAATACACTATGTTGTCTGTAATGTAATGTCGATGTTGTCTGTTGTCAATGTCTACTGGTGTTAAAAAAGACTTGTTCTCTTGACCAAGCAATGTAATGTGGTTAGTGAAGGACGAGGTAGGACAGAGATAAAGACAAAGAAGGCAACAGGAACTCCCCTTGGTTGGCTAAGTCTATAAATCTCATCAAGTTTTGTTTCCATGGTAACAATTTTTTTCATCCCCTGAGGTAGATTTATGAGAAGACCTTTGATGAAGATTTTATTCCTAAGACATGAATTATACGGGTTTCGTTTTATGTCTTTATAATATACGAAAACATGGCATCGCAACGCCCAATCTTGGGTCGTTATGGCGGACATGTATAGTTAACGAAGAAGTTATTACGAGGCTCTTGACCTGGCTGCTAAAAAGTGACATATTCTGATTAAAATGTAATCACAAGTTGCCCTAGCAAGAATTGTACCTTGTAAGACGAGGTACAGCGTGCAGGGGAGGATTATTTGAAGTAATGACTAGTAAATAACCATAAATAACCGCTAAGACCCCAAGCAGCAGTGTTCATTATAGCCCGTCAGCGGCATTCCGGTTCCGCCCGAGGCTTCCACTCTTCCTCATGTAATAAATCAATTAAGAGGAAGGAATATTGTAAATAGTTATTATTTTCGTCATCTGCGGCCGGCAAATTTATAGCGCGTGTGTTTATGTTAGTCTATTACTTGTTATTTGTGTATTTGAGAAACGTGTATCGTGCACCGGCGCTCTGGTATATCATGGTATAATATTTTTGTTACTTGTTGACAAAAGACTCTTTCAAGTAGTTATTTCTCAAAGTTATTTATGTACACATTAAACCCTTCACACCCAGATCTTTCCTTTGCTATATAAAAATCGTCTGTTGTTAGCCATAAAATTACGAAAAGTGACTTAATATACCAAATTAGCTAGTGGACAAGGATACTAAACAGGTCATATCTATAAAATATTGCTTATATTCACTAAAAATCGTCTAATGGCACCCAAATTACAATGGAAATTACGTTCTGGGCCTCAAGGGGTTAACAGGAACTACCACGTGTAGGTCTCACGGCCTCTTGTAGCTTTCTTATTTTCCTATGTTCTTAAGTTCTTACCGAGTGGATGTCATATGAAGCTTCCAGGTATCAAACATGTGAACCTTAACTTCTCTGCCTCATCACATCAAAGTTAAGTCAACAAACTCATTCGTGGAGAGATGTTTCTTTGATTCAGATTTGTCCGGGGAGGTGAGGCGCGTGGTCACCGTTTCTGAAGTGGCATACGTATCCTCTGATGGTGTTTCAGTCACTCTCTCTTCATGGTGGTCATCCGTCTGGGTTTTATTGCGACGCTGACTATCTCGGTGAACAGAGCGGGTCGATGATTTTTTTGAAGACTGACGTGTGAAGATGGCAGGAGTATGAGTTTTATTTTCCGCGGCACGCCAGAGATAGCAAAAGTAGACTATAGATAATAGTAATAATAGGAAAGTTAGTATCACGAGGGCTAACACTGCTCTCAATAATTCGATGGTGGTTGGGTCAGGAGGCAGCATCAGGAGTTGGCTGGGCTGAGAGTTAAGGTTGTCTGCTGATAGGGATGCCGTGGTGGAAGGCTCTGTTGTTGTTGCTGCTGTTGTGTTGTTGTTGTTGTTGTTGTTGTTGTTGTCGTCGTCACTGGAAAAGAAAATAATCGTCTATTTTAAAGACATAACTACAAATTATTCCTCCTATTGCCTGTAGATCCTTTGCTATATAGGGCATCAGGATATAGTCTTTGATAAAAATGCCATAATAAAGCATAATATTCGATCACTATAAGACAAAACTAATAATTATTCCTCCTATTACCGCTAGATCCATTGCTTTATAAGGCATTAGGATATAGTTTTGGATTAAATGCCATGATAAACCATAATATACAATCACTACATATTACTAAGGGAAACGTAAGTCTATACCTTCTCCGGCGTCACTATTACTTCTAGATCCTTTGCTTTATAAGGTATCAAGAAGAAGTTTTAGATTAAAGGCCAGAATAAAGCAAAAGGTGTGACAGCTGTTATTAACCCCTTCACGCCCAGATCTTTTCTTTGCTATATGAATGAAATCGTCTGTTGTCGAGCCATAAAATTACGATAAGTAACTGAATATACCAAATTAACTAGTGGACAAGGATACTAAACAGGTCATATCTATAAAAACATTGCTTATATTCACTAAAAATCGTCTAATGGTACCCAAATTTCAATCGGAATTACGTTCTGGGCCTCAAGGGGTTAATTAATGAAGGAATAGGGAGTCAAATCCGTCGTACGTACCTTCTTTGTCGTCACCATCCGCCACTCTCTGGAAGCGAGGGTCACAGGGCGCCACCAGACCGTCGCTGCCCTCCGCTACCATCACCATCACTTGCCGTTCTTTCATCAGGGGTTGGTATTGGTCAAAGTCACCCACAGGAGCACCGTCTACCAGCACCTGCAATAACAGATCATAATTTAATACAATACGCTAAATCGGTACTCGGTATAAATGACACCAGTAAAAAGGTCACAGGAAAAATTGGCACAGGAAAAAGGTCACAGGAAAAATTGGCACAGGAAAAAAGGTCACAGGAAATATTGGCACAGGAAAAAGGTCACAGGAAAAATTGGCACAGGAAAAAGGTCACAGGAAAAATTGGCACAGGAAAAAGGTCACAGGAAAAATTGGCACTAGATAAAATGGCACAGAAAAATTGGCACAGGAAAATAATGGCGCAGGAAAAATAATGGCACAGGAAAAATGTTACCAACTTTGGAGTCAGAAAAAATAGCACAAAAGTAATGGCATCTTATACAGTCGATTACTAGTCTAGGTTAGATTAGGTTAGGTAAACAAATACAAATATGTAAAATTTGTAAATACTTAACATGTCTGTGTAAAGGATCAATATGTGCCATTTATACCTAGCCTAAAGAATAAGCTAATTTTTTCCTGTGCCAATTTCTTATGTGCTATTATTTCCTGTTACATTAATTCCTGTGCCCTTTTTTCCTGTGCCATTATATTTCCCGTGCAATTTTTTCCTGTGTCATTTTTTCCTACATTCGGTATATCATGCACGTATATAAAGTCCCCTTCATGTATGCAGGTAAGAAAATCAACAGTGCGGCATTAGACTCACCCCAATATCGCCCAGCAGTTGTTCCATACCACTGTGATGCTCTTGACGCCGCCGGGAGGACCTAACTCAAGCTCAGTCACGTTCATGGAAAGTTTCTTCTGAGTGTTTTGAAAGGTGGTGAACTCGCCGCAGTCAAGGGTCATTTGGAAGAAACCCTCATCGTGGCGGAGGTAGAATGTGTGGTCACCCGGAGGCATGGCTACAGACTTTCGTAGAGACAACCTGAGGAGGCGTTGAAGGATTAACCCCTTGAGACCCAGAACGTAATTTCCATTGTAATTTGGCTACCATTAGACGCTTTTTAGAGAATATAAGCAATATTATTTAGATATGACCTACTTAGTATCTTTGTACACTAATTAATTTGGTATATTCAGCTACTTGTCGTAATTTTATGGCTAACAACAGACGGTTTCTTATAGCAAAGGAAAGATCTGGGCGTGAAGGGGTTAATGGGAATAAATATAATTCCCTTGTACTGGGATGATGCTGGGTTAAAATGGCGTTGATTTTTTCTGTAGTGAAAATTTTAGGATTGATTTCTCCCTTAATTTCCGCTTTAATTCATGATCCAACATCAAGAACTTACTTTTAATGTTATATATTGCTTCTTTACCTCACTTGTATTACTTGCATTGCCTTATATTGCCTATATTGTCAATGTACTTACCGTATTTCTCGAACAACTCTCCTTCAGACAACTCTTCTCTACCTCTTCTTTACTTCCTTCCTTATTTCAACTTCTTATCGCCTTTACTTTTCTTCCTACATCCTCCTCCTTCTATCCTATCTCCCTTTTTGAATCTATCTCTTATATTTCTACTTTTTATATACATGCTCCTTAATGAGTCATGTTCTGTTACAATTGCTTATTAGAAAGACATAAAGAACAGCCAAGCCCCTCACCAGTAATGCAGTTGAAGTAGTACTGGAAATACTGGGTTGAGTTCCACCACAGGTTGAGGGGGGGTTGCAGGCCGGTGTCAGGGAACAGCCTATGAAAACGGTGCTCGCCTTGCCGTCCCACCAGCCTCAGGTCCCAAGCAGGGGGCGAGGCGCTTCCCCCCATCCACTTTTCCCTCATCCACCTCCCCCTCATCCACCTCCCCCTCATCCACCTCCATCCACAGCTCGGTAGTCTCTCCCATACCTAGTATCTCTAGAGGCCAGAAGGAAGGATTTGGGAAGCCTGGACACTCTAGCGTTACCGATCCTTTCATTACAAATAGCTTGCAGGATGTTTGGGTCTTGACTGACTGCAGAACTAAGTGGGTCCCGTAGAACTGGGAGTCTGGGATGATGCCAATAGACACTCGGCGCTGAAACTCGATGACAGGTGGTTGGGTGGTCGACATGTCGTTGTAAAGCTCGCAATCTGCCATGGAGAGAGGTTAAATTTGTGGTAATTCGCCTTTTTAGTCTTACGTGCAATATGTAATGTGTGATATGACAAACAAACATGACTGTGAACTTATGGAACTGCGATTACGGTACCCATGGTGATGATGATGGTCACTTTATCATGTAATAGAAATTAGACAGACCAAAAAAGTCAGTGATATGCATATTTAACTCAACAGAAAGAACACGCAAAATATAAATGGCCGACACTTAGGAAGTAAATATCTATGACCGAACACAAAGATGACGTGAGAGAGAGAGAGAGAGAGAGAGAAAGAAGAGAGAGAGGAGAGAGAGAGAGAGAGGAGAGAGAGAGAGAGATGAGAGAGAGAGAGAAGAGAGAGAAGAGAGGAGAGGAGGGAGAGAGAGAGAGGAGGAAGGGCAGGACAGGTGTAACCGATGTCGGCTGATAGCGGCATCCTTCCTCTCCCTCGTCCGCTCTCTCTCTCTCTCTCTCTTTTCTCTCTCTCTCTCTCTCTCTCTCTCTCTCTCTCTCTCTCTCTCTCTCTCTCTCCTCCTCTCTCTCTCTCTCTCTCTCCTTCTCTCTCTTCTCTCTCTCTACATCTCTCTCTCCACAAAGTTTATCATCACGCGTTTACAATCAATACAGAAAATATCATAATTACCACAGTTATGTATAATACAGCTGTGGCCTTTTATTTCCCCTTACCTATCAATCTTTGCTGTTTATTATATAGTACAGTAAATCCTTTCTAAATCGAACCCGTATAATTCAATCTTCGGATAATTCGACCTGTTTCAAGCCAGTTTAAATTTGTCAATAACTTACCATAATTCCAGCAAGTTTGAATTATCCTTAGCCTTATTAGTGGGAGTCCGACCTCTCCCATGCGGCGCGTGCCGCGGCTGCCTAGCGTGATCTGATGTATGATAATTTATAATTATCGTATAAAAACGATAGGCGGAGGAAAAAGGCAGGAGGGGGAGGAGGAAGAAGGGGAGAGGAGGAAGGGGGGTGGGGAAGGAGTGACGAGGAGGAGGAGGAAGGAAAGGAGAGGGTGAGGAGAATGAAGGAGGTAGGACAAGGAAGGGAGGAGAGGAGGAGGAGAAGAAAGGGAGGAGAGGAAATGGGAGGAGGAAGAACTATTTTTTTAAGTATCCTTCGCTCTATATACAATCCTTCAGAGTCCTTCACGGGCCTTTTCGCTCCTTCACGCATCCTACAGGAGTCATGGGAGGGCATTAGAAGTCCCATAGGATTGCTATAGTATTCCTAGGTTTTTATAAGTACTTTGACATCGCATGGGTTGCTCAAATAGGGATTAATAATAATAATACTTATGCTGAAAATACTATTACTGATCGTTGTATTAAAGTGATGATTAGTCTAGCAATGCCTATCATATTTTTATGTCTTGTAGTAAGTTTTGTCTAATATGTGGTTTTTAAGGAATATCTGGTAGTATGTCATTGTGAATTGGCTGAAATAAGGGCTTATAATCAGTGTAACTGAAAACTGACTCCATATTCGTGTTCAGCATGCCGAAAACTGCAAGTAACAAAATTTCAAGCAAATCTATTTTTTTTTAAAATATTGCAAATATTGCCTTGATTTTTTTTTAAATCATGCTTTTTTTAATAACTAAAAAATCATAGAAGATTAATGCAACATGAATATAGAAATAAATATGAAGTAGATCAAGGGCTATCATTTGGCGTAAAGCAAAAAAATATTGATTGGTAAATAACCGAGAAAATAGCATATGCGTACATTTATACAAAACATAACTTTTCTTGACAACCATGAGGTGTTTTGACAAAACGATTACTGCATCATGTAGAACACCTCAAGATGAACCTTTGTTACTTGGATAAGTTATTTTGTACGACTCATAGTTTTGCGGCAAAATAACAAAAACCTGATCGTCGCTAATTTTGGAATGTTTTTGTGCAGCCAAAAATCTGAAGAAAAAAATTTTTCGATAGATAATTGGAAATACCGGGGATACAATTGTAGATCCATCCATTTACAAAAACTTTTGATGGGTAAGTGTTACTATGTGAGAAACAAGTTGTGAGCTGAACGCGTTATAGTAAATATATGAGTTTATAATCTAGAAACCGTTCATGACAGGTCAGTGTAGACGCGAGATACCTTTTTGAATAGCCCATGATAATATTTGGTTCAGATCTTGCATAAGAACATAAGAAAATAAGGAAGCTACAAGAGGCCGTGAGACCTACACGTGGTAGTTTCTGTAAAATCTTCAAACTGTGCCTTACCCTGTGCTTGATTCTCCTTATGTAACTCGGTCTGGGGGAAGCCACGACACACCCACGCACACACCACACACCACACCATCCATAGCAGCCTCATGGTGTCTGTCTTGCAATCCTCAACACACTCCTCTTCGTGGACACTTTCTATCGCAGAGTTGTAGAGTTACTCCATCTCCCAAGAACACAAGGAGAGATATGAATGAGTGTGAGTGAGTGAGTGAGTTTATAAGTATAGGAGTGAAGGAGTAAGATGAAGTAACAGGAGTGAGTGTGTGAGTGTGTAAGCGTGTGTGCCTGTGTGTATGTATGTGTGTGTGTGACGGTGTTTGTGGCAAGTGTTTAATTGTGGCCACAGTGAACTTTCGTCTTGTTTCCTGTCGTGGACTGACGACATATCCCGTGAAGAAGTGACCTATGGTGATGGTTGTGATAGTGATGGTGGTGATGGTGGTGATGGTGGTGGGTGGATGTTCTGTGGTCATGGTAGTGCGATGAGGAGTAGTAAGGGTTGTGATTGGTAGAATAGGGTGTGAGTAAGTGGATTTGAGCTCAGCAATAGTGACGGTCTTAGTATAGGTAGGTATGGGTCAAGAGATGGCACATAATAGTGATGTTGTGGTGGGTTGGTATAGTGTATGTGGTGATGTGAGTGAAGTGATGGTGTATGTTTAGTGGATTCATCTAATTGTAGACACAAATGCCCCGATCTTTATAAAAAAACCGATTGCCACTACTATACTGTGTACTATATCTATTATATTCTATACCACTATTTCTACTACCACTACTACTACTACTACTACTACTACTACTACTACTACTACTACTACTACTACTACTACTACTACTACTACTACTATAATGACACAATGACGCATGTATGATTGGAAATACCCATAATTGGACAAGCTTACGCAACTAAAGCTCAATGTCATATACGCTTAGACGAGAACAACAGCCTTATCCGTGCGTGCGTCACAGGAGATGACACAGAGGGGGAGAGATAAGAAAATAACATTATAAAAGTGATGAAATGCCTCAGTCTACCCGAGACGTTGTAAGATTGTGAAAAGAAAACGGATGACTTATAGAGTTGACAAATACTGAACTATAATTAAGATTTTATTTTAATCCCATTACACGTTAGTTCAGCATTAAGGTTTTTTTAATATTTTATTTCAAGAGCCTTTTCATATTACATTAGTAGTTTGTTAGTGGTTACATTTTGTTGTGTATTTCTCTTTGCCTTATAATGACAATTTTTTTTCTCTATCTCTCTCTCTCTTTCTCTCTCTAATGACTAAAGGACAAAGGAGGTTGTCAACACCGGATAAGAAGTGACTCACTGATAAGAAGGCGTTTTGAGAGAGAGAGAGAGAGAGAGAGAGAGAGAGAGAGAGAGAGAGAGAGAGAGGAGAGAGGAGAGAGGAGGAAGAGGACGAGAGAGAGCAGAGAGAGAGAGAGAGAGAGAGAGAGAATGTGGGGTAAAAAAAACGAACCCATCTTCCTCACGTAAACTAATGGCACCTAGAAACAGGTGGGAAGTCTGACGTAACCTTAACAATCTGAGCCGCGCTAAGTGGTGGACTGCCATCCACCCAGACCCCCTTAACTCCCCTCTCCCCCCACGCTAACCCCCTCCCATCCCCTCCTTAACCCCCTTAACCCTTCGCTAAAACCCTCCTCCCCTCCTTTTCCCTCCCACTAAAACCCTCCCTTTCCTCCCCCTCCGCCCCTCTCCGCTAAAAACCTCCTTTCCCCTCCTTTCCCCTCCCACTAAAACCCACCCTCCCCTCCTTCGCACCCACTAAAACACTCCCTCCACTCCTTCCCCCCGCTAAAATCTCCCTCCCCTCCTTAACCCCCGCCAAAACCCATCCTCCACTCTTCCTTTTTCCACTCCCTCCTACTAAAAGACACCTTACCCTCCTTCCCCCTCTGCTAAAATCCTCCCACCCCATCACCCTCCCACTAAAACCCCCTTCTCCCCTCCTTCCCTCAACGCTAAAACCCTCCCGCCCCTTCTTCCCCCACATTAACCTCCCACTAGCCCCTCTCCCACTAAAACCTTGCGTAATAGCCTTCATAAGGGGGATAATTACCGCCGGATCGCCAATAAGATCGCTGTTTACGGTAGCATTTCCAGGTTGTAATTGTTCCTTATTATAACCTCTCTGGACTAGTTTTCTGGGCCAGGTAGTAACATAGAGAGCGGATGTTTCCCCTTGGGTGTATCCGTGAGGTGTATTATCAGCCTCTTTACCTGTCGCCTTGAGTTATCGTTCCCAAAAACCTGGTCTTTTGATGGCTATAAACACGGTCAATTGTACTGCTGGTGAGGTGAGTTATGGTCAGGCATTCTGTATCTTATTTTTTTGTGTTTATATTTTGTGTTATTTTCTGGGGATGTGATGCGTTTTATCTCGGTTTTTTATTATATTTTCTGTTATTTTGTAGGTTTTTTAGGTAGGTAGTTAGGTGGGTAGTGTGTGTGTGTGTGTGTGTGTGTGTGTGTGTGTTTGTATGATGGATATGTATGTTAGGTTTCTAGTATTGTTAAGTTATATTGGTGATTTTGTTATTGCCAGGGATAATAAATGATTATCTCTCTCTCTCTCTCTCTCTCTCTCTCTCTCTCTCTCTCTCTCTCTCTCTCTCTCTCTCTCTCTCTCTCTCTCTCTCTCTCTCTCTCTCTAATTCCTATGTGTAATCCTTTCAGTCTATCATTACATTCGTGAGAAATAATAACTGTCTTTTTCTTTCCTTTTTTCTAGGACGGGAAGGAAAAAGTGAAAGTGTTTGTGTACAACTCTCAATTAGTAGCTTTTATATTTCAGTTGATAGCATAGTTTTGTTCCCTCTCTAAATGTAGACTTCTGGAAAGCTAAATATATTAATCCCCTCGACCTCCTATTTTGTTTTATTGGTTCGTGTTCATTTGTTCCCATTTAACATCGTTCCTCCCTTCCTAATCCTAATCATCACCTCTATACATCACGACCCTTCATCCCTTTCCTCCTCTTCCTCTTCCCATTTCCTTTTTCCTTCCTTTTCTTTATAGTAGAAGGTCTGATTCTTAGTGTGGAGTCCATAGGGAGTTTTAAAAGGAGGCTAGACAGTGTTATGGATGGGGATGAAAGGTAGATGTAGGTCTAGTGTTAAGTAACAGGAACCACCACATGTAGGTCTCTTAGTCTCTTGTAGCTTCCTTATTTTCTTATGCTCTCACTACTACTACTACTACTACTACTACTACTACTACTACTACTACTACTACTACTACTACTACTACTACTATTCTGAATCTCCTCTTCCTCCTATTACTACTACTGCTACTACTACTACTACTACTACTACTACTACTACTACTACTACTACTACTACTACTACTACTACCTCCTTATTTTCTTGTGTTATATATTTTTCATCCCTTTCCACACACACATAAACACACACACGTCATTAGTTTTGAGTTCACGGCCGCCGCACATCAGAGTTATGCAATGACGTCTAATTAACCGTTCGAGGCGGAGTTTCTTTTCGGCCGGGAAGACGAAGGGAATTAAGGAAGCATAAATCTCGGTGTTTACGTCCTTAACGCCACGAAGGCTCAACCAACAGGTACTAACACAATTGTTTTCGTATTTTCTCCCATTTTAGTGTTTCCAGTATCCCTGTTTCTCCTTTAATTTATTCTACTTAATGTTATGGAGGTACAGGAAGAGGAGGAGGTAGAGGAAAGTAGAGAGGAAAGGGATGAATAAATGATGCAGTATTAGACGAGTTAGTGGAAGTGTAAGAGGTAACAAAGTTTTCTCGTGACTTTGTTTATGAAGTACGTGTATTTAGTCTTCTTGTTCGACCTTAGTTTATCAAGTACGTTTATTTAGTCTTCTTTTTCGACCTTAGTTTATCAAGTACGTTTATTTAGTCTTCTTTTTCGACCTCAGTTTATCAAGTACGTTATTTAGTCTTCTGTCGACCTAGTTACAAGTCGTTTTTTAGTCTCTTTTCGACCTTAGTTTATCAAGTACGTGTATTTATTCTTCTTTTTCGACCTTAGTTTATCAAGTACGTGTATTTAGTCTTTTTTTTCGACCTTAGTTTATCAAGTACGTGTATTTAGTCTCCTTTTTTCGACCTTAGTTTATCAAGTACGTGTATTTAGTCTTCTTTTTCGACCTTAGTTTATCAAGTACGTGTATTTAGTCTTTTTCTCGACCTTAGTTTATCAAGTACGTTTATTTAGTCTCCTTTTTCGACCTTAGTTTATCAAGTACGTGTATTTAGTCTCCTTTTTCGACCTTAGTTTATCAAGTACGTTTATTTAGTCTTCTTTTTCGACCTTAGTTTATCAAGTACGTTTATTTAGTCTTCTTTTTCGACCTTAGTTTATCAAGTACGTGTATTTAGTCTCCTTTTTCGACCTTAGTTTATCAAGTACGTGTATTTAGTCTTCTTTTTCGACCTTAGTTTATCAAGTACGTTTATTTAGTCTTTTTTTTCGACCTTAGTTTATCAAGTACGTTTATTTAGTCTCCTTTTTCGACCTTAGTTTATCAAGTACGTGTATTTAGTCTTCTTTTTCGACCTTAGTTTATCAAGTACGTTGTATTGAGTCTTCTTTTCGACCTTAGTTTATCAAGTACGTTATTTAGTCTTCTTTTTCGACCTTAGTTTATCAAGTACGTGTATTTAGTCTCCTTTTTCGACCTTAGTTTATCAAGTACGTTTATTTAGTCTTCTTTTTCGACCTTAGTTTATCAAGTACGTGTATTTAGTCTTCTTTTTCGACCTTAGTTTATCAAGTACGTGTATTTAGTCTTCTTTTTCGACCTTAGTTTATCAAGTACGTTTATTTAGTCTCTTTTTCGACCTTAGTTTATCAAGTACGTGTATTTAGTCTTCTTTTTCGACCTTAGTATATCAAGTACGTGTATTTAGTCTTCTTTTTCGACCTTAGTTTATCAAGTACGTTTATTTAGTCTCCTTTTTCGACCTTAGTTTATCAAGTACGTTTATTTAGTCTTCTTTTTCGACCTTAGTTTATCAAGTACGTTTATTTAGTCTCCTTTTTCGACCTTAGTTTATCAAGTACGTTTATTTAGTCTCCTTTTTCGACCTTAGTTTATCAAGTACGTGTATTTAGTTCTATCTGTCTACCTAGTGATTAAATACGCAGATATAATTAAACAGGAATGTAATTGAGTGGTTATGTGATTAGACAATTAAGTGAAAGATGAGGTAGGTTAGCTGGTTAGATGATATATAAAGAGATGTATTATTAAAGTTTAAATCAATTCTGTCTGATACCCATGTTTTTTTTTTATTATTTTTTTTTTCCTTTGATATTTATTTGATCAGTTACTCAAAGAATTCGGAGAGATTTATTGTGGCCAAGGTTTATTGCTCTCTTTTTTTTTTTTTTTTTTTTTTCTCTCTCTCTCTCTCTCTCTCTCTCTCTCTCTCTCTCTCTCTTTTCTCTCTCTCTCTCTCTCTCTCTCTCTCTCTCTCTCTCTCTCTCTCTCTCTCTCTCTCTCTCTCTCTCTCTCTCTCTCTCTCTCTCTCTCTCTCTCTCTCTCTCTCTCTCTCTCTCTCAAAGCAAGAATATTTATGGACATGTTTGTGTCTGAGGTTTTAATGATGTTTTTTTTCCTTACCTTTCGTTATCTAATTATATATTTTTGTCCATTCCTCCTTTTCTTTACTCAAATTCTTATTCATATTTTCTTTTGTATGTATGTGTGTGTGTGTGTGTGTGTGTGTGTGTGTGTGCGTACGTGCCTGTGTATACTTGCGTGTTTCTTTGCGTGCCAGTGACTGCGCGTGCGTGCGTGTGCCTGCGTGCGTGCGCGTTGATCGTTTCTTGATTGCCCGCTGTCGTCATATTATTCGTCAATTTTCTGACAGACAAATGTACCCTTGAATGTCCTTGATAATACTGCGGGAGATTCAATTTACCTAATGACGGGCGATCATTTCTGCTCGACTCTCTATCATCCTCTATCTTCTTCCCTCTTCTTTTTCCCTCTACACTCCTTCTTCTTCCCTCTTCTTCCTTCTTCTTCCTCCTCCTTCTTCCCTCTTCTTCCTCCCTCATCACTCCTTCCCTTTTCTTCCCTCTTCTCTCTTCTTCCTCCCTCTACACTCCTTCTTCCCTTCTTCCCTTCTTCTTCCCTCTTCTTCCTTCATCTCCCTCTTCCCTCTTCCTCCTCCTCCTCCTCTCCTCTTTTTCCTCTCTCTTCGCTGGCCTAGGTACGTGTTCGTGTTCTTTGTACCGACGCGGAGAGATGGTCCGTGTATGTAAAGACAGTCATGATTCCCTTAGAGAGAGAGAGAGAGAGAGAGAGAGAGAGAGAGAGAGAGAGAGAAGGGGAGAGAGAGAGAGAGAGAGAGAGAGAGAGAGAGAGAGAGAGAGAGAGAGAGAGAGAGAGAGAGAGTTCAGCCGGTAATGTGAAGTTAGTAAAATGGATCATATCGAGAGAATCTGTAGTGCAGGTGGTGATGATTTTTGTGGTTATAGATCATGTACTAAAATTGAACTAAGCCACATTTGCATAACTAACTACATGCCTGTCTGCTTGCCTACCTACCCTACCTATCTAACTACCTACCTATTTATCTATTTCATCTATTTATACTTGCCTGCCTGCCTGCCTGCCTGCCTGCCTGCTGTCTGCTGTCCTGCCTGCCTGCCTGCCTGCCTGCCTGCCTGCCTGCCTGCTGCCTGTCTGCCTGCCTGCCTGCCTTGCCTGCCTGCCTGTCTGTCTGCCTGCCTGTCTGCCTGCCTGCCTCCTGCCTGCCTGCCTTCTGTCCTCCGCCTGCCTGCTCTGTCTGTCTTCTTCTACTCCTACCTACCTACCTCCTCCTACTACCGTACCTACCTCCTCCTAATGCCTCCTCTATCTGATCCTACTATCTCATCTTCTATCTATCTATCTATCTCTATCTCATCTATCATGATCTTCTATCTATCTATCTATCTACTTCTTCTATCATCTACTGCACTGCTATCTATCATCTTCTATCATCTTCTATCTTCTCTATCTATCTATCTATCTCTTCTATCTACTTCTATCTAGCTATCTACTTCTATCTCTGTCTATCATCTCTTCTACTCTATCTATCTATCTTCTTCTATCATCTGTCTATCTCTACTCATCTATCATCTTATCTATCTATCTATCTATCTATCTATCTATCTATCTACTATCTATCTATCTATCTATCTATCCTATCTACTATCTATCTATCTATCTATCTATCTATCTTCTACTATCTATCTACTATCTACACTATCTATCTATCTATCTATCTATCTATCTATCTATCTATCTATCTATCTTCTATCTATCTATCTATCTATCTACTATCTATCTTCTATCATCTATCTATCTATCTTCTATCTATCTATCTATCTATCTACTATCTATCTACCTACCTCTACCTCTACTCTACCTACCTACCTACCTACCTACTACCTACCACCTACTCCTACCTCTACCTACTATTATCTATCTATCTATTTCATCTATCTATCATATTACATTTCTATCTATCTATTATCTATCTATCTATCTATCTATCTATCTATCTATCTATCTATCTATCTATCTACCTAATCTATCATTACTACACTACCTACCTACCTACCTACCTACCTACCTATCTACCTATCTACCTACCTACCTACCTACCTACCTATCTATCTATCTATCTATCTATCTATCTATCTATTTATTTATTTACCTGCCTGCCTGCCTGCCTGCCTGTTTGCCTGTCTGCCTGCCTCTCTGCCTGTCTCCCCGCTGGCAAAGCAGGAAATCATCGAATTTCGTGACTCGCCTCCGTTCACAATTTTTTTATAATTCCTAAATTGACATGTGAGTCGTCTATGTTTGCCTCACACGTCTCAAAAGCCGACCCACATTACAGGAATTACGGGAAATTACGCACTAATAGTAATAGTAATGATAAATAACATATCAGAATTATACGTTTTTATATATAGAGAGAGATATTCCTTCCTAATATACACCTATAACTCTATAACTACCTCTGTAAATCATTCCTAACATCCTTGCTATAACTCTTCATCCTCATTCCTAACCTCCTTGCTTGCTTACGACGGACAATCTAATGGGGCCTTAATTTTGAGATGGGGGGAAGTAAATAGGAAGAATTATTGTTATTTTTTAAGGGGGTTGTTTACTTTCTGAACGAGAGGTAAGTGAGCGCCATCTGTCTTGTGTTCTTGTCAAGGTTTCCGTCGTGGGTCCTGGGAGGTCGCGAGGTAATTGCCGGAACAGGGAGGAGACGGGAAGGGAACGGGAGGAGAGACGAACAGGTAAAGAGTATAGAAGAGAGGTAGATAGAGAGAAAAATAGATAGATTGATGAATGTATATTTTGAATGAGAGAGAGAAGAGAAATATTAACTGATGAGAGATATAGAGAGGAAATGTGAGGCAATAAAGAGGAGGTGAAGGGAACGGGAGGAGAGACGAAGAGGAGAAGAAGAGAGGTAGATAGAGAGAAAAATAGATCGATTGATGAATGTATATTTGGTAGAGGTGGAATCAGAGAGAGAAAAAATAATATGTGGATGAATTCATATTTTGATCGAGAGAGAGAGAGAAGAGGAAGAGAGATAACAGTTGATGGGAGATAGAAAGAGGAAATGTGAGGTGATAAAGAAGAGGTAAGAGTCAAAAAGTCAAAAGATAAATAGTAAGAGGAAAGGAAGATATAAGAGGAGGTAGAATAAGAGAAAAAAGAAAAGTAAAATACATTCGGTTCAACTCAGGAAACCAATTCTCTTCTTCCTCTTCCTCTTCCTCCTCCACCTTTAGATTAAGACTAATATCGTTTGGTATTAAACTTCATTACATTTTGTTCGATATTCTATTCTTTTCTCTTTCTTTTTACACGCATAGCAAAGGATGTGAGAAGACAGCGGGATAAATGTTGTACGATGATCATTTTGCGTTACAGGAAGACGAAACCAAATAAGGAATAATGTGAAAATGCAAAAGTGAACAGCGATAGGAAATGTTCTTGTGATCGCATGTAATTTTCTTTTACTTCCCTTCCTCCTTTCTATTCTTTCTCTTTTAGGTGTATTTTTTCGTACTAATTTTACATCCAGAAAATTGGACATGTAAAAAAAATATTATGCTCTGTGAAGTATTTTTTGCCTTCCTGTCAATTTTTGTGATTAGTGAATTGAAAATAGAATCGAGTTTAAACAAAATCTTTATTGAGGAGTAAAAGGCAGGCAGACCATAATGATGATGAGGATAATAATGTTAATAATAATAATAGTGATAATAGTAAAAATATCATTAGATAAGGTTCTCTTCATAATAATAATAATAATAATAAAAATATCAATAATAAAGTTTCTCTTCAAATAGATGTAGTAAAACTTTTCGCCCTTCAACAACCAGCATCTAAAAGCGCAAATCATGCCCCCTCTCCCCTCATTCCCCCCCCCCTCCCCCCTCACGCCTCCCCCTCATGCCCCCCCCCTCAGTGACCCCCTCCCAGTCCTGTCCCATCAAGACTCATTTGAATATAACAAATGTAGGGAACAGCTGACCAGGCGAGCATCTGTCTCTCTCTCTCTCTCTCTCTCTCTCTCTCTCTCTCTCTCTCTCTCTCTCTCTCTCCTCTCTCTCTCTCTCTCTCTCTCTCTCTCTCTCTCTCTCTCTCTCTCTCTCTCTCTCTCTCTCTCGTCGCTCTCTCTCTCTCTCTCTCTCTCTCTCTCTCTCTCTCTCTCTCTCTCTCTCTCTCTCTCTCTCTCTCCTCTCTCGCTCTCTCTCTCTCTCTCTCTCTCTCTCTCTCTCTCTCTCTCTCTCTCTCTCTCTCTCGCTTCGCTCTGCTCGCTCTCTCTCTCTCTCTCTTCTCTCTCTCTCTCCTCTCTCCTCTCTCTCTCCTCCTCTCTCTCTCTCTCTCTCTCTCTCTCTCTCTCCTCTCTCTCTCTCTCCTCTCTCTCTCTCATTCGTTTATCTTTCCCCTCCTCCTATTTTTGCTATTAACTTAACTTCTCTCCATATATTCTACCTTTAATCCACCCAGTCCTTTCTTTTCCATTCCATTTTTCATATATTTCACCCTATCCATCACTTTTTCCATCATCTAATCTAATCTTTCATCTACCTATCCAACCCTACTCATTCACAAACCATCCTATCCCTCCCACTTTCCCCCCTGGCGCCTATTCCACACGCATTTGTCACCCAGTCAAGTGGGGTGATGAATGACAGGGCTGGGAGCGTGCCTGGTGCCTGATTAACACCTGTGACATTACCAATCACCAGGTAAGATAAATGGGCACACTTGAGGCGACACCCGGACGTTCTACTTTCGCCTGGTGACCTGGTGATCCCCGTTAGCTGTGGTGGGGCTGTGGTGGGCTGTGGTGGGCTGTGGTGGGCTACGATGGGATGCGGTGGGTTGTGGTGGGCTACGGTGGGCTGCGGTGGGCTGCGGTGGGCTACGGTGGGTTGTGGTGGGTTGTGGTGGGCTGCGGTGGGCGGCGGTGGGCTGTGGTGGGTTGTGGTGGGTTGTGGTGGGCTACGGTGGGCTGCGGTGGCCTACGGAGGGCTGTGGTGGGCTGTGGTAGGGCTCTGGTGAGCTGTGGTGGGCTGCGGTGGGTTGTTGTGGGCTACAGTGGGTTGTTGTGGGCTTGTGGTGGGCTACAGTGGGCTACGGTGGGCTGCGGTGGGCAGTGGTGGGCTACGGTAGGCTGCGGTGAGCTATGGTGGGCTGTGGTAGGCTGTGGTGGGCTACGGTGGGCTGCGGTGAGCTGTGGTGGGCTGTAGTGGGCTGTGGCGGGTTACGGTGGGCTCTGGTGGGCTGTGGTGGCCTGTGGTGAGCTGCGGTTGGCGTCGATGACATTGTGATTGGGCGAGGTGAATTATCGTGGCGGTGGCGGCCTAGTGACGGATGTGGCTTCTCTCTAAGGTGTTATTTCAAGAGGTGTTAGAGCGTGGCCGTGGATGTAAACGCCCTGTCGTGGAGTTATAGGGTACTTGTGTGTGTTTAGATTGCTATGGAGCTCATGGTTGTAACCGGGTCGCTGTGTTTCATGTAGGGACTTCATAGTGAACGAAGATTAGGTTTTAAAAGTACGTGTATTGTTTGTATAATATTTGTTTTTAGATGGAGGTGAAGCATTTGGAGTATTTATTGTAGAAGACGTGAATTGGTGTCTGATTAGTGGTGGTTATTGGTACGTATGTATAGCGCCGATAGGGCTTAAATTACATAAAAAAGATGGGAATGTAAAGAAGAGGAGGGAAGATGGGGAGATTTATAGTAGGGGAGATGAGAGGCATATATGAAGATAGGAGGAATGAAGAAGAAGAGGAGGAAGAGAATAATTATAGTCAGGGAGTCAAGGGGGAGAGGGAGAGGGAGAGGGAGAGGGGGAGGGGAGGTTCCGCCAGCCGTACGCCACTCTGAAGGTGATAAATCAGGACCTCAGGATTTGCATATAAGCCTCACAAAGGGCGAGACAAGGCCATATATATGTAAGGGCGGCAGCGTCCCCTCGGCCTACCCCTTGCTGCCTCTGTAAATGTAATTGCCCCGCCAGCTGAACGCGCGTGTATTATTATTTTTGTTTATTAATTTGAAATGCACTAAACAGCTGGGATTTTTATATATGATTTTGTCTTCTCCTTTGGTTTAGGTATTTTCTTACTGCTGGTGTTTGGTGATCATATACGTACATAATATAATTTCTTATTCCAATTAAAAAAGGTTGTATTAATTATAATGATCATTAGCAACATTTTTGTATGAATCTTCTTAAAATTTTCCAGTTAGGTTCATGCTAATACTTTTTTTTTATTTCTGATTATTTTATATTCACGCTTTTATATGTTGCAAGAGATTGACTTAGGACAGGAAAAGAAAAATTCACATTTTATACTCCATGATATTAGTGTACAAAAAAAGTATGTCTATAGGCTACTTTTTTGTGTGTGTAAATTTTTCACATCATATGAAAATATTGATAACCTTATTTGGTTAATTTTAAGATTGGTGGTGATAACCTTACATACATATTTATTCACATAGTCTTTCTTTCACTCATGTATTCATTATTTTATTTTTCACTCACTGATTCATTGATTAATTTCGGAAGGCCTAAGATCAACTTTATTGTCTAGGTCGGCCTATCCTTCCTGGTGCCTGAATCAATACTGCCATAAAACTCTCTCTCTCTCTCTCTCTCTCTCTCTCTCTCTCTCTCTCTCTCTCTCTCTCTCTCTCTCTCTCTCTGACAGTGGCAATGAAATAAACGCAATAAATCATCTCACATTTGCATAGGGTAAAAATGCTTTGTTTTGGTAACGGCCGCGGGGCTGGGCGGGGCGAGGAGGTGGGGGTCTGCCATTCACGGCCGCCTGACGTCACAGCTGCCACGCAATGTTGCCAACACCTCGTAACAACCCATGTCTCGACTGTCCTAACTTAACCCTTTCACGCCCAGATCTTTCCTTTTCTATATAAAATCGTATGTTGTTAGCCATACAATTACGAAAAGTAACTTAATATACCAAATTAGCTAGTGGACAAGGATACTAAACAGGTCATATCTATATCATATTGCTTATATTCATTAAAATCATCTCATGGTAGTCAAATTATAATGGAAATTACACTCTGGGCCTCAAGGGGTTAACTCTCCTACACTATTTATCTTTTGGCTTACTGTGTGTGTATGAGTGTTTGTGGGTTTTTTTTTTAGCTTTGATTTGTAGTTCTGTACTCTGATCGTGGAAATGTCTGTCTCTGTGCAGGTTTTTTTTTATATTTCCCCCCAAAAATAATGGTTTCTTAAAGTATTTAATTCTAGTTTCGTATTTCAATATTTCCTTGAATTGTTACTACGACTATCATTCATATTACTACTACTACTGCATATACTACTACTACTATTACTACTACTACTACTTCAAAACTAATACTACAAACAATAATTAAAGCGGAGGAGATGGGATTACGAGCAAGGTAATTAAGAAGCTCAAAGTGATTAACCTTTGTACAATTATAGCATTACAACAATTAGCAGAATAATAACCTTGGAGGGGGAACATCAGTAATACTTCCGTAATGGTTGATGACAATATACTGATGAAAAAAGTACGAACCATCAAGGAAGTAAAAGTTAATGTGTTTTAATGAAAAGAAAAAGAGAGAGAGAGAGAGAGACAGAGAGAGAGAGAGAGAGAGAGAGAGAGAGAGAGAAGAGAGAGAGAGAGAGAGAGAGAGAGAAGAGAGAGAGAGGAGAGAGAGAGAGAGAGAGAGAGGAGAGAGGGGGGGAAGCACACAAGTCTTGCAGCGGAAATATACTTTTACTGAAGGCGCTTGCGGTGATAATTGAGGTTTGGAGGAGGAAGGATGAAGCAGCGGAGAAAGCGAGGAAGTGGAGGAGGAGGAGGAAGCAGTGAGTCTCCAATGACCAGAAGTGACCCCGTGACCTCTTGCTCCTCCTCTGGCGTCTGTGTGAGTGTCCTGTTGGTCAGCATTCTTCCGGTGACCTCTGGCAAAGACTCTGGGTGGCGGGAAAGTCGACGAAAGGGTAGAAGAGTATAATAGAAAATAAAGGAAATATAATAAAAAAGCTGGAATGATGATAGATTGGGTGAAGAATATAAGTAGTCCTATTAATGATTATATAAAGGATGTCATTGAAGAGTAATAGGAGGATAAATGAGGAAAGAGGAGGAAAAGTGGAACAAGAAAAAGGAAAAAGAGGGAGTATTCAGTAGATTTTACATATTTTTTTTTTTTTGTATATGTTGAAAACTAGACGCAAGAAATAAATTATAGAACAATTCCATATATTCTTCAAAAAACCATGTCACGTCTAGTGGAAAAATGTAAAACCTCAAGATAAAACACGTCGAAATAGCCCAATAGCCCAATCATAAATAATAATAAGTAGCCCAATAGCCCAATAATAAATAATAAATAGCCCAATAGCCCAAGAAAAACAAGACACCAGAAAACATTATAGAAATACAACCACAAATATTCCCCTGCCATAACTTTTATATCAATCACCCTTCAACAAATACCTTAACATTTCAATAACCTCAACCCTTGAATGTCACCGATAAACCACTGATACCACACTGGATACCCACAAAAATTCCCCACAAAAAATTCCCACAAAAATTTACCCTCAACCGAAACCTTGTGACTCACATTTGCGTTCCTTCACACCCACTAACTCTTCTTCACTTCCCTTCACAACCCTCTGAACGCCCCTCTCTCCCCCTCCCCCCCCCCGTCTCCCAGCCCACATGCACGCCCGGAAGTGGGGTTTAGAGGAGGGAGAGGGGTTGAATTATCCTGGGGTGCCTTCAAGCGCTTGGTGGGGGGGGAGTAAGGTGGGGAAGGAAAGGATAGTAGTCAGGGTATGGACGGTGGACTTCTTAAGGCATGGGGTGGGGTGAAGAGGAACCATTGGACGTTGGTAATGAGAGCTTCAGGCAGAGAGAGAGAGAGAGAGAGAGAGAGAGAGAGAGAGAGAGAGAGAGAGAGAGAGAGAGAGAGAGAGAGAGAGAGAGAGAGAGAGAGAGAGAGAGAGAGAGACACAGAGAGAGACAGCGAGAGACAGACAGACACGAACGCGAGCGAGAGAGAGAGAGAGAGAGAGAGAAAAGAGAAGAGGAGAGAGAGAGAGAGAGAGAGAGAGAGAGAGAGAGAGAGAGAGAGAGAGAGAAGAGAGAAGAGAGAGAGAGAGAGAGAGCGAGAGAGTATTTGTGCTGAGTATGAAGGGTGGTGATCAAATAATGACACAAAAGTACCGCGAGAAAGGGAGTAAAGGAAAGGATTGAGGTGGCTATTAGCGACTCTTAGGTTATATATCTCTTTTATGATGGTTAAATACGTTTATTAATTCATTTGTGTGGAACGTGTGTGGGGTAGAAATGACTTGTTTAATTTTTTGTACCATTTTCTCATTTTAGTACTGTTTCGACCGGCATTTCATTCATTGTCTTGTTTTCTCTCTCTCTGTCTCTCTCTCTCTCTCTCTCTCTCTCTCTCTCTCTCTCTCTCTCTCTCTCTCTCTCTCTCTCTCTCTCTCTCTCTCTCTCTCTCTCTCTCTCTCTCTCTCTCTCTCTCTCTCTCTCTCTCTCTCTCGTCCGGTTCGGTTTCTTAATTCAGACGTCGAAGTTATTTCTTTCATTTCGACATCCGGTGCAGTTTCAATTTGAACGTATTCTATCTTTCTTTCTTTTTTACTGTTCCTTTTTCTTTTTTTCCTTTTTTTCTTGATACTTTCAGACCATGTTATCTGCACGACTATCTCTCTCTCACTCTATCCTTCTGTCTCTCTGTCTCTCTCTATCTCTGTCTGTCTTTCTGTCTCGCTCTCTGTCTGTCTCAATCTGTATCTCTCTCTCTTATCTCTCTCTTATCTCTCTTTTTTTTTTTCTCTATCTCTCTCTCTCTCTCTCTCCTCTCTCTCTCTCTCTCTCTCCTCTTCTCTCCCCTCCTCTCTCTCTCTCTCTCTCTTTCTCTCTCTGCCTCTTTCTCTCTCTCTCTCTCTGCCTCTTTCTCTCTCTCTGTCTCGCGCTCTCTCTCTCTCTCTCTCTCTATCTATCTATCTATCTATCTATCTATATTTCTGTCTGTCTTTCTCATACCCCTCCTCTCACTCTTTCTACCCTCTCTCTCTCTCTCTCTACCCTCTCTCTACCCCCTCTCTCTCTCTCTCGTACGACAAGTTCCAGTCACATTTACCACAGGATATGAAATGTGGTATCTTACAGCTGTCGGCAAGTCGTAAAGACGGAATTACACACGTGAGAATTGTTCTTACTGCAGCGGACACACATAAAATCATCAGGCTTTCTTGCGGCCTCAGATAACATGCCGAGGAAGGATGATGATTATGTTATTTGGACACACAGTCACACACACACACACACACACGCACGTCTAATGTTTTTCTATCATATTATTTTTTGTATTGGGTGTGGAGGCTTTCGTGTCACTAGGCTATAATTATTTTTCTATCTTTTAGGTATTTCAGTTGTCTATTGATTGGAATTATAGATGTTTGTTCCTTATCCTCCTTGGTATCCTCCTTGGGTGCCACTTGTGTTTTGAGAACGTTTTTGGAATTGAAATGTTTCGTATCGAGAAAAAAATTGTAGTGGACGTAGCCTAATTTTTACTAGATCTTTAGAAGTAAGAGAAAATTATTTAGAAAAGGAAGAGAAAAGAGCAGTTTAACTTTTACTGCATCTTATAAATATGAGAAAATATTTATGAAAGGAAGTGCAATTGAAATATTTCGTATCGAGAAAAAAAACAATGTAATGGACGCAGCATAACTCTCACTAGATCTTTAGAAAAATGAGGAAAATATTAAGCAAAGTAAGAGAAAATAGCCCGTTGTAAGTGGACAGATCTGCCTTAAAGGCTGTGTTCATTCCGTCACTGTCAAGCCTAATAGCAAATCCGTGAATAGTTGTGTGGGCGCGAGACCTTCAGACTATTGTCTTGTGGGGTCATTGGTGGTTATATTTAGAGTGTGTAAAGTGTCATCCGGCCCTCCCTCTGAAAAGTTTGCCCGGCCCTGAAAAGTTTGCCTGAAAAGTTTGCCTGAAAAGTTTGCCTGAAAAGTTTGCCTGATAGTTTGCCTGCCCCTGAAAAATTTGCCTGATAGTTTGCCTGCCCCTGAAAAGTTTGCCTAAAAAGTTTGCCTGAAAAGTTTGCCTGATAGTTTGCCTGAAAAGTTTGCTTGATAGTTTGCCTGCACCTGAAAAGTTTGCCTGAAAAGTTTGCCTGAAAAGTTTGCCTGAAAAGTTTGCCTAAAAAGTTTGCCTGAAAAGTTTGCCTGATAGTTTGCCTGAAAAGTTTGCTTGATAGTTTGCTTGCCCCTGAAAAGTTTGCCTGAAAAGTTTGCCTGATAGTTTGCCTGCCCCTGAAAAGTTTGCCTGAAAAGTTTGCTTGATAGTTTGCCTGCCCCTGAAAAGTTTGTCTGCCCCTGAAAAGTTTGCCTGAAAAGTTTGACCATTCAGACCATATCCTTGTGGGGTCTTTTTCACTCCATAGATAAATGTTGAAGTTTTATTTGAGGTTTTTATCTTATTTTTATTCATTTTATCCTTTTTATCTCTTCCAAAATACATAGACTTTTTTTCCCCATCTATAAATACTATTAAAGTTTTTTTGAGTTTTTTTTTACTTATGATTATTTTTGTTGCTGCGGGATCTTTCTCTTCTCTCTCTCTCTCTCTCTCTCTCTCCTCTCTACTCTCTCCTCTCTCTCCTCTCTCCTCTCTCTCTCTCTTTGTGGGTCATTGGTGGGTTGTTTTAGAGTGTGCGTGCAGTTTTCTTCCTCCCTGCACTGCCTTGTCCCGGG
>JACEEZ010024919.1:0-14447 GCA_016584305.1 Chionoecetes opilio
ATGCCTGTTGTTGGATCAGTAGCCGCATGCCCCCCCCTTCATTGAAGATATCTCAATGTAGGATCAAGTACAGATGGACAAACTGTGATTCTTGGAGAAATCATACTGAGGTTTATTGCTTTTATGACAGCCCCCATTTTGGAAAATTGGGGCGCCAGGGGCATTTGGACCGGAACCATGGCAGTTTCCCTGGCCCCTGAGCAATACCGAGTCCAAGGGGAAAGGGGCCCAAAAAAGGAAATGATCGTTAAACTTTTTCCGTCTCATGCTGGAAAATACTGCGGGAGGTTGAACACACCTCCATCACACCATACCCACCATTTGCTTGATTCGCTGTTTGCGTTTCTCTGAAAGTTGGAAAAGACAGTGTCTAACAGTTTTTGCTCGTTATGGGTTTTTTATATGACAGGGGGGAAAGCCGACACTCATCTTTGGCCCCACAGCAATGAGCCCAGTGTGTGCACAGCCCCCAAAATATGAGGATTTCCTGCTGACAGGCCCCAGGCGGTCAAACAAAAAAAAAAAATTCCACTTAACCTCCCAAAATCGGCTTTTGCATATCGAAAAACGTCGCTTGGTTTTTTTCCCACTATGCAACGCATGTCTGGGGGAAAGATAGTCGAACCACTGGCTTAGCTGGGGGGGGTACCCATGACATACAATTTTTTTGCAGGATGATCAGAGCTGCAAAGTCCTGTACTTGATACTGGGGGGTTAGGGAGGGGCTTTTTTTCACTGGGGGCATCTTGGAACAGTACAAGGCTTCTATGTAAACCCTCTGACCAGGAGTGATGATTTTTCTGATAGTGGGGTTGTCCGCCTCCCTCGAATCCCCCCGGGAAAAAGTACTTGAATGGGTATCTTTCTCTTCGGGCATTAAAGCAAGTTGGAAAGGGGTAGGGGTTTTTTTAAATGGTCTGGTAGCTTGTAATAAAACCAATTATGTTGAATCGTGAGAAGTCTTACTGCATTTTTTTGCTAAAGAGCATGGCCAAGCTCTATGCAATGGTGTTTTCTTTTCTCCTCTATGAATTTGTATAAACTTTAATAGACATGCGCTTGTACCTTGTGATTCTAAACTTTCTCCTGTTGTTCCTGTGAAGGCTTTCTGGCCCTGAAGGCAATCATCTTGTGTACTGTTTTTTTCTGGGGGACTTCCTTTTTCGCGAAAATGTCTTCTCCAAAAGGCGGATAAGCCCTTTACCCTTAATACGACTTTGGAATGCTTGTGCCCGGGGCCCCTTGAACAGGTTTCTAAATGTGAAAAAGGGGCGCTGGGCTCTTGTTCCCCCCCCTGATCCCTTTTAAGTCAATACTGCACAAAGCTGTCTTGCAGACCAAAATTAAACGTCCATATTGCGTACCCCTCACTTGATCCCAAACCTCTCTCATTTTTCCCCTATTTTTAAAACTTGATGGCTAGGTACAGGTGATTTCGATGAAAAGAAGTCGGCTCTTCACTCTACTTTTTGGGAAAATTTTGCCGATTCACCCTAAGGGAGATGATAACTTTTCATATCACGGTTTTAAAGTTTGTAAATACCCTTTACCTTCTTTTAGCAGACTCAAAGCAAATCTACAATATCGTCCAAATGCAACATTCTTCTCTCATCAAAAAAATTTTCAATATGGGGTGTGGCGTGTGAACAGCACAGCTTGGTATTTGTATGTCTCCCTTTCCTCTTCAGGTTTGATGTCACTTCGATTTACGCATGTCGTTTTGACAGCAGAGGGTTTTTGGGAAAATATATCTGCGATACAACTGATTTTTACAGAGGGGCCTTTTCGTTTTTTCTTCGGTCTGCACAAAAATGAATTTCTTGGGACTAATATCTCGCAAAATTTTGTTTTGTCACGGCATTTTTTGTGTTCGACTTTTAGCATATAACATAGGGTAGTGTTTTTTTGGATCCCCTTTCCACGGTCGAGGTGCACAAGGTACAAAACCTTTTTCTAAGGTTTTTTTAAATTTTAAAACCCTTTTTAAAAACTCGCTTTTGTGTCACACACCATAGGCTCTTCAAATTTTTGTGCTCTTTTTCCTCAATTCTTTAGTTTGCCAAATGTGTAAATTTATAGCTTGTTTTGGGTTTTGGGAAAAAAAAAATGCACTGTCATCAGTCCCTCTTCACCCCTATAATCTTTTGATATGCTTTGAAAAAACATCATTAAAATTTGTGCGCTCTTTTCATTCTTGCATCCCTGCTTTTCACTATTTTTAAAGGGACTTTGTTATCGCTTGACAGATTATGCATATTATTGGGTTGTCTACGCCTCCTCTTCCCTTCAATCAATCTTGGGGGCATACCCGGGGGGCCCCGTCGCCTCCCACCCTACACGCCACTCCCAGGGGCACCACGCGCGATTTTCCCTGCAGGCTCCTTTCCCATACCAAGCACTCTCGCAAGAACTCAAATTGCCCCCGCCACGAGCCTTGTGGGGGCCCCCTTTGGCCTCCTCCACGCCGGATTGTCTCTTACAGATACAACCCGATGGGAAGGATCGGTTTCAGGGTAGCGTGCCACATGCCCATATAGCCGGAGTTGGCGCTGACGGACTATGCAGGTAATAGGCCTCGATTCAGTCTCACGGTGCAATCGCTGATTTGACACGTAATCATCCCAGCGATACCCCATGATTCTGCAAAGACACTTATTACCAAAGGCATTGATTCGTCTCTTCAAGTCACTATTTAGTGTCCATGTCTCACAACCATAGAGTAAGACAGGGATCACAAGCGACTTGAAGATCGGGATCTTTGTCCTCCTGCACAGTGTACCGACAACTCCAAATACTCCCGCTGAGCGAGTCCATAACACCGTGGGCTATGCCAATCCGCCGTAAGACTTCTTGACGTGACCCGCCGTCATTATGGACTGCGCTACCAAGGTATGTAAAACTTTCCAAGATCTCAATGTCCCTCGCCAACACGCATGAACAGACTGTACTGCTTCATTTAGTAGTCTCCCAAGCACCTGGACCTTGGTCTTTGAGCCAGGAGACCTCAAGTCCCAAAGGCTTTGCCTCCTCGTGCAGGGGCCTCGAGAGCCATCACCAGGACCTCCAGCGACTCAGCAAAGATTACTGCATCATCGGCAAAAACAAGATCAGTGATCTTTTGGTTTGCGACGGATGCTCCACAATCACTTTGATCTACAACCTTGTCCAATACCCAGTCCATACAAGCGTTGAAAAGTAATGGGGCAAGGACGCACCCTTGCCTCACTCCTTTATTCACAGGAAAGAAGCTGGATACACCTGCCCCACACTTCACAGCACTCTCAGTCCCAGAATACAGAACAGTTATCAAACCACTAGTCCTTGCAGGAATCCCTCGAAGTCGCAGAAGATCCCAAAGTGACTCACGATGCACTGAGTCAAACGCCTTCTTGAGATCAACATAGGCTGCAAGCATCCCCTGTCGAAACTCACGTTGGCGTTCCACCAGGACACGAAGCGCTAGGATACGGTCCGTTGTTGACTTACCAGGCGTGAACCCAGACTGCTGAGGTCTCTGATGCTTCACCAGATGACTGCGAATCCGTGTCAGCAATAGATGGGCAAGCACCTTGCCTGGTACCCTGAGCAGGGGTAATACCGCGGTAATTGTTGCAGTCCTGACGGTCCCCTTTCCCTTTCCAGATAGGGACGATCAGCCTCCTTTCCAGTCAGGAGGAATGGTACCTGATTGCCACACGGCAGTCAGGACAGCATGCAACCCGCGGATCATGGCCTCCCCCCCCCAGCTTTGAGGAGCTCCGCACTGATATTACAAACACCAGCTGCCTTTCCACCCCTCAACTTTGCTACAGCCTCTCTGACTTCGTCAAGAGAGGGTGCGGTTTCGTCAATGGGAGGATCGGCATCCACTGCCTGTAACCCAGTGGTGTGAAGCTGCTCAGTTGGAGGGTCGCCTTTTCCATTGAGGCGACCAAATTCATCCTGCTGGTCCTGGTAATGCTGGATATTCCATGATGGTCAGTGAGATGAAACTTCAATCATTCCAGAACATCATGCACATGCCTGAAAAGGAACACAAAAAAAATACATGAGACTCAATTTTAGTTAAAAGGGGTAAATTCATGTGCCATTGACGACCCTGGTATTTGAAGGGCATGATGAATGGTCAAATCCGAATGGTCAAATAAACATCAGAAATGAATTCCTCATCCTCAAATTAGTTGGATTAGAGGTATTACATGTGTATCTACTCGAAATAATAAAAACATTTTATTTTTATCCCGCCTGGCGGCGGCCATATTTGATTTAGCTATGGCGGCATTTGTGGCGCGATGGCGGACAAGCACATCGATGATTTTTCATGTCTAGGGACCCATTAATCAAGATCAAGTGAGAAATCCCCCCAACACCATTTTGCAAACGGGTCGACAGGCGAGGTATAGGATAATTGTATGTAGATACGCCTCCTACAGGTATTCTAATTGATCAGATTTTTTTTTCTCTCTCTCTCGGGTTTAGGGTTTGAACTGTGAGTCGGCCTGTGAGCTGTTCTGGTGAATTACCAGGTAAAATATATGAAAGGTTCATTATGAATAGACTGAATTCGCATCTTGTACATAATAATGTAATAATGAATCGCCAACATGGATTTAGATATAATATAGGAACAGATATTGCCTTGGCTCTAGTATATGAAAAAATGCAATTAGTATGGCCTCATGTTAGCAATGTGTTTTGGTTCTCAGAGATATTGCAAAGGCCTTTGATAAAATGTGGCACAATGGCCTTAAATATAAGATGATCTCATGGATTACTACCACGTATTGGAAAATCCCTTTGTTGTTTTCTGGATAATCGTACAGCGATTATAAACATAAATGGAGAGTATAATAATGAAATAAAGTTGGAAAGTGGTGTCCCTCAGGGAAGCGTTATTTCTCCGACTCTTTACACAATTTACACCAATGACATTCCTACATCAGGTCCAGGCTGCCTTGATATTATTTATGCTGACGACATATCGCAAGTGATCACGCATCAAAGCAAGTCCAAAGACATGATGAAATTCAGAGTTCAGAGAGAAATTGAGAGAATAAACATATTTGAGAAACTATGGAAAATACAAATATGTCAAAATAAATTTACAATAATACCTATAGCCCAATACAAGACAAAGAACGTCATAGTCAATGAGACTGAATTGGAGAAAAAGGAAAGATGGGCCTAAAACTTTCTAGTAGAGGTATAACATCACACGGTATAGAAAAAATTCATAAATCAAAAGCTACATATGCTAACAAAACTTTACCGTTTCAAAATGTTTACGCCTCAAATTAAAGTCAGAATAATCAAAACACTCATTGCTCCAGTTTTAGAATACCCTTGTATACCTTTACATTGTGTTTCTAAGCCGCAAACATTAAAGTTACAAAGGGTTACAATATAGCTTTAAGATTTGCTCTCTGTACCGAAGAAAGACAATTTTTTTATAAAAGAAAAAAAGGACAAGCGGGAACAAGCAGTAAATACTCATCCAAAAAAAAAGGGGAAAGGGTTTGTGAAAAATTTCTGACTCGAGGTCACACTGCTTTTGAGTTCCCGGCGCTTATGTATTTTAAAAAGAAAATCATGGTTGGTTCCCTATACAGGTCAATACAATATTTAGAAGAACCCCTCTTTGGAGTTTTAAAAAAAAAAAAAAAAAAATATATAAAATAAAAAATTTTTTATATATATATTTTATATTAATATATTATTTTATATAAAATTTTTTAATATATATATTTAAAAATATATTTTATATATATTATTATAATATATAAAATATTTTATATATATATATAATTATATATATATTTTAAAATTTTTTAAATTAGGGTCGCGTAAAAACCAAAAAAAAAAAATTTCAATTTTGGCATGCCAATTTCCTATGTAAAAGAAATTCTAAGACGATTTTATCAATTCCTTTTTGCATTTGGAAATTTTTATTGCAAAATCGCATTTTTTAATTGCACCCTATCGAATAAGCTTAAAATGAGTAGCCGTTCCAGTTGGTCCTTTTATTGATCATGCACCAATATATTCCCAAAAGACTAGCGGGGAAGTCTTTCTGTCATTGGTTCTCGGGCCTACATCACGTGTAACAGCCTCTACTTTTTGGCCTAGAACGTTCCATATGTCCTTCTTAACCAAAGCGGGGCATGGTCTCCCGGGGGGGGCCCGCCCCGAAAACCCGTATTGGCCTGCTGCCCCACCATGCTGCCGCCCCTCTTCACCTGCTTCACGACCTTTGGGTGCTTGAGTTGGATAGAAAACCGGAACCTCGACGTTTGACCGGGACTCCTGGATCTGACCCCGGACAGTGAACAGGTAAATGCCGGCTCGTGCACCGGGGCCAGGTGCCAGCTGATCTTTTCTGAAAGCGGGTGGCTGAAAAGTTCAGCTTGGGGGATGCGATTTTCCCGGGGTTCCCCATACTCCTCGCCAGCCCTCAGTTTCAAATCTGGGTCACGCAAAACCTGGGGTCGTCCTCCTCTGCTGCCATCAGCGAGAGGAGGACTTTCTGAGTGTGCAAACCTGCTCCGGTCCGCACGTAGAAGTAAAAGCTGTTTGGACCTTTTTGGGGGCTGCGAACCCTCATCACTCTGGCTGCGTGGGTTTTGGGCTTGGGGCCGTCCTCTTCTGTGGTGAACCTTGAGTGTGGGTTTTTTTTTGAAAATGCGGCGTTTGAAAAGTTTTCCAGGGGCATTTTTTGGGTTTCCCCACCGGTAAGTACAAAAAGCACTGGGGGGGAAAAAAAAGATTTAACCGCAATTATTTGCGTCGGACGGGGAAAACCCCCCGAAAACGGGCCCAGTGTAGGAACGCTGGCAGTGGAAGTAAGGGGTATATCCGGTATTCCCCGGGAAAGTTTTCACCGCCGGCATCCTCAAATCGCGGGATGCACTTACGGGACAGCGATGCAACTGGAACCAGGCGATAGGGCCCGCGAACGGGTAAGGGTGGCCGGGGGCAACTTTTTGGGCAACAGCTATACCCAAGTTGCCCCCCAATCTTCCCAATGGGGGAGACCCCCCCTTCCACCCCGTTTGGGCCCGTTGAGCCCCTGCATACATCGTTCGGGGGGATCTCGATGTCACCGCGTCTTTGAGAGCCTGACCCCTTGAACGGGGCTTCTCGGGCAGGGGGTCCCGGTACAATCCCCAAAGGTACCCCAAGGCCCTCTGCACACACATCTCCTCACTGATCAACCTTGGGGCATTTCCCCAACTGTCGGGGACCACGCCCGGGCTTCCTTCCCCCCTGAACCCAATCCACTATTTTGGGCCCTTGCTTCCCTGGACAAGGGCCCTGCCGATGCCCGGCACCCGCCGGTCCCCCCATTTTTTGGATCGCAGCCCGACGACATTCGGAAAGGTCCGCAGCGATAAAGGGCCTGGGGGAATCCAGAACCCAAAGGGACAGCCATGGGCGGAAGTCGAACCGGGGCTTGCCCCGCCAGGGGCCGACTGGCATTTTGTTTCTTCTTGCGCTGGGTTTCCAAATACTGCATCCAAAAGGGTCCAGGGGACCCCAGCCTCTCCCTGAGCAGTCGGTCTAAACCCGTATGGGGACCTCCCGCGCTCCCGCCTCTTTCCTGATGCAGGGTGAACGACTCCCCCGTCCCATCCGAATCCCGGTGATCTCACCCGGCCCGGAAAATCTGCCCCTGCAGCTCAAAGTCGACCTTTTTATCTTCGCTTCGCTTCTTCAGCTTAGCCTCCTCTTCCAACTGCTTTCTCTTTTCTGCTTTCACTTGCTATGGTCCCTTTCTTGTCACCCCCTCATCATCTTGCACTCTCCCCCAACTTGAGCCTTGGTATAAGCCACTCCGGTCAAAGTGGGGCTTTTTCTGGCCAGGGGGGATCCCTGCACGTTGCTTCCGTGGGCCGCGAGGGGTTGAGCTGGGGTTCCTGGCCGCAGAGGAAGACGTGTGAGGGAGGTTTTTTATTCAAAAAGCCGTCCATTTTTCCCACAAAAAACTTTACTGTTTTTGTTGCCCCGTCTTCACCACTTTTACTTACCTTCTTCCAAAAATTATCTTCCTTCTGGGCACGGACCGGGCAAAAAACCCCTGGGGGGGCAAACTCGTTTGTTTCTTCCACGGGGAAGCGCCATGGGGGGCAGATCCTTCGCAAAGTCCCCATGGGTAACCCCCCCCTTTCAAAACCCTCCCCGGGTGCCCCTAGTTCTTTGAGAAGGGGTTCCCCTTTTTATCAAGCCGCGATAAAGTAGGACCTCACTCTAGCAAAAATCCGTCCACCGCCAACAAAGGGGGTCACTTGGGTCTAGAGCTCTGCTAGTTGCGGGCTTCGACCCACTTGATTACAAGGAGAACCCTCCTGAAAAAAAAAATCAAAAATTGATGATAGGTGCAAATGAAGCCGTTTCTTTAGCGGCTAAGCTATGTTTTGCATATAAAAAATAAAAGTCCATTTTTTTCATGCAAAAGTGCTCAAAACCCAAAAGTTGAAGAGGGACCCCCTTAAAATTCAAATTTTTTATAAAACCCCCCTGTCAAATTCGAAAATTATATTTCACTTTTCTTGGGCCTAGCGTACCTAATAATAATTTAAAAAATTATAATTAAAATATATAAATTATAAAAAAATATATTATATATGTATAATATAAATATATAATATATATAGATAATTTATATATTTTATATATATATATATTTTAATATATAATAAATTTTTTATTTTTATATTATACAATAATATAATATATAAAATATATTAAGAAAAACCAAGATATATATTATATATATATTAAAATTTAATATTATATATAAAAATATTATATATATATATTATTTTAATAATATATATATATATATATATATATAATATAAGGTTTTAATATATATAATATATTTTAAAATTTTATAATATATATTTTTATTTTAAAAATTATATATTTTTATATATATATATATATATATATATATTGTATAATATAAAATATGTTTATATATATTATATATATATATATTATATAAATTTTAATATATATATTATAAATAAGAAGAACAAAAAAAGGCAAAAGAAATTTGTACTAATTCTAATATATATAGGATAGCCCTGTGTCTGGTGTCTGTTTTGGGTAGCGAAACTATAAATTCAAATTTTGATGAGAGTAGGCTCAACAAATCGCAAATAAAACGTAGGTGGAAACGGATTAGTCCCATATCGATGAATACTTTTGAAGGGGGGGTTTTGGGGTAAAAAACTTTAGGAGTATTAGTTACATAAAAACTCTGCGGGGAAGTCTTTCCGCATTCCACAAAAACGAGTCTGGACGTTTTTTTTGGTGTCGGTGTGTGTGTTGGAATCAACGGAAAAACAAAGGTTGGGAAAACACGGGAAAAGTGGCTACCCCGGCCTTTGACCAGTAACCAAAGCACAAAAAACACGATTGGAGTTTCAATCAGTAATTTTATACTAACTACAAACATCAATACATTGGGTCCGAAGGGGCCCCCAAAACCTTGTAAAATACTATAGGGGTGCCCTTTTGCCCGTCTGCTGCTGTTTCTGTTTTGGGGAGCCAAACTGTAAATTTAATTTTATGAAAACAGGCTCAACAAATCGCAAAAAAATCGAGGTGGGAAACGGCTTGGTCCCGTCTCGATTTATATTTTTAAAGGGGGGTTTTGAAATAAAAAAACCCTTTTTTTAAATTTCAGGAAAAAACTCTGCGGTATTGCTTGTCAATTACACAACTCCGTAGACTATGGACTTACCGTTTGTTTGCGTGGTGAGTGTGTGTTTGTGTGTGTGTGTGTGTTAGTATGTGTAAAGTACGTTAACAACATTTCACTATTTTTAACAATATGCGAGTGTAAAATATGTGATTCACAGCCAAAATCGGTGAATAATACCATGGGGGAGGGGGAGAGGATTTGGGGGATAGTGACACCTCATGTGTGGAAAACAATAAGCGGGGGGGAAGTATGGTGAAAACCCAGATGTAAAAAAATTCCCCCTTGATGATGATTTTAAAAATTTTTTGAAAAACTTTAACCCCAAAAATTTCACGTTAATATCAAAAATTTTATTCAAATGTTTTTGTACCCGTATTGGATGATTTAATTTCCCCCAAAGAGGGCACCAACAAGTAAAATTTTTAAAAACAGGGAAACTGGTGGACCGATGGATTCCGCCAGGCTTTTAAGTTCTTACCTACCCAGGGATCTTGTTACTTACCAAAATTTTAACTTGTATTTTCTTCGGCAAATTCCTGGGGCGGGTCTAGAGAAAAACGTTCATATATTTAAAAAAAGGGCAATAAGGCAATTTTTACGGGGATAAATGAGCCAACGTTTTGCTAAATTTACATATGGTTTGTGTTCGCGACTTGTCCTCGGGTTTAGACCATTTAAGAAACCCGGGGGGCACAGAAGATAGGGGATGTCTTGAACAGATTTTTTGTCTCGCTTGTTATGTGATAGGCCCAAAGAAAAGAAACTTACTCTTTTTGAACATTTATAGACTTTAAGCGCATATGATAAGTCCCAAAGAATTTATTTTCCCCGTGTTGAGGCGTTTGGGATGTGGCACAGTAATATATCTGCTAGGGTTTTTTCCATGTATATTTAACAGAAATTTGGGATTGGAGCCGTTTAGAACTATCGCATTGGGGGTAAAAAAAGGGCTCCCCAAAGGGCCTGCTTTTTGTTTGTAATTTTTTTTAAAGTTTTAATACGCTCTTAAAACAGGGCAGGGGTTATGATGGTTTCTGAAGGGGGTTGCCGTTTTGTCATGATACATCATCGGTCTTTTACCCACGTCCGGGGAATATGTTGGTAAATTATCAAATTACGGGAGTACGTCTAGGTAGGGGCATGATAGTAATCAGTCAAAAACTAATTTTTTGTGTTAAATGGCAGCGTACGACGCGACCCTTGGGCATGAACGGTTTAAGTGTTAAACCCTTTGAATCGTATGTTTATTTAGGGTCGCCGTTTCCCTGCATGGGTCGACATCTTCTCGGGTCAAGTTACATCCAGTTAAAAATGCCACACGACAAAAATTTTGTTTCTTTTGTAAAGAAAAATATGATGTACCATTTTTTTTAAAAAAAACGTTTTTTGACGCAGCATTAATGTCACCTTTTTTGGGTGCTGAGTCAGGGTTTAGGGAAATTTAAACCCATGCTAAACTGTTTAACCCCCTTCATGGGGATATAAAATTCATAGGCCTCCCCCTGTGCGGCAGGTTTAAATTAAAATATAAAAAATTATGATATTTTTAAAGTGCCTAAATGATAGGGATGCTCTTCCATACCCGAAAATCCAGTTTCGTCTTTGGGGGAGGCTACCACTAAGTGAAGAGTTACGTCCAAAGGCAGCAAAAGGGGCCCTGACCGTACGCCGAGACAATGAAAATACTTATACTCCATAATACAGCTTTTTTTTGGTACATAAATCTTCATTCATGCATTTATTCATTCATTCATACTTTTTTATATCCATCAAGAATATATTGAAATCTTGATATTTAGCCTGCCCTTGAAGTAAGGGGGCCCCAGCGTCAAAACCTCGTACTGACCCTTGACTATTAGTCACACAACTCACGCAAGCAGAAAAAAAAGGTTCTATTTTTCGCAACACTGAAAAATTTTTCCATACAAGCCTTCCAAAGAATATTTACCCAAAAACTTGAGCGCGCCCGTTTTAAAAACGAAAAACCCTAAGTCCCGCCGCATGAAAACCCTAAATAGCTGAAGACCGTATTTGTACCCGCGCAGAAGGGGTTAAATGTGTTTAAAGCAATTGTTGGGTGTGCGAAGGCAACTTGCAATGATTTATTTACGTGGAATCGGTTAAACCCCCCCAAAAGATTGGTAAGTTATGTGCAACATAAGTTTTTCCCTAAAATGTGGCAGAGCGATCAGCTTATGATATGACCCCCTGACGTTTTTCAAAGAAGAAACTAGAATATGGAACTGTCACCGTAGATTATGGGAGTTTGTGGACGTGAAATCAAAAATTGTACTGTAGTATCAAAGTGTAAATCGGAATTTCAGACAGTAATTCTACGAGAAAGGACATATAAGAGATAAAACCCACTTTGATGTGCATAGTATTTACATTGAAGACACTTATTGATGAAAAACATCGCCTGTCGTTTACACAGTTTGGACGGTGGCATTTGGGTAATATGTGAGACTGGAAATGGAATAGAGAGGTCGCGGGGCGCTTACCCCTTTGGGTAGCGACGGTGTATTTGGCCAAGTGCGACTGAAAAACAGTGGTGGAACAGTGTACATGACCCAAAATGTCGGGACATATACCATTCATTTTTATGGAAAGGTTTTTTTTAAAAAGATTTACCCCAGATGTACCTGTACAATAGAACTTTCTGGTGTGTATTACTGTGGGCCCGTGCATATTCTATTCAATATTAAGACGCGATTATTGTGTAATAGTAAAGTATATAGTAATGATATTTTAATGCGGTAGATTTATTTTGTGTTTTTTCTATTGCCACGGAGTTAATTTTACTTTTTGGACTCAGTTATAAAACTGTCATGTATAAGTTGTATATGTGTTATGTTCTGCTGTGGTCAAAAAACTTCTTCTTCTATCTATCTATTTGGTGTGTGGTGTGTGTGTGTGTGTGTGTGGGTTTTTGTATGTGTGTGTGTGTGTGGTGTGTGTGTGTGTTTTTGTTTTTGGGTGTGGTGTGTGTGTGGGGTGTGTGTGGTGTGTGTGTGTGTGTGTGTGTCTGTGTAGCAGCATGATGGTGTGTGTGTGTGATGTGCGTTTGGGTCGTCGTGTGTGTGTGCGTGTGTTGTGCGTGGTGTGTGTTGTGTGTGGTGTGTGTTGTTTTGTGGTGTGTGTGTGCGTGGTGTGTGTGTGTGTGTTTGTGTGTGGTTGCGTGTGTGTGTGAGTGTGTGTGTGTGCTTGGGGTCGATATTCTAATATACTCCACGCCGGCAAACTCTACGTCAGCCTGTCAAGGGTTGCTGTGGCTGATGCCGTTGAGTGTTGGCGCCCAGTAGAATCACACGGAACGTGGTCTACCCCGAGGCCCACTTTGACCAGTGACCAACGACAGCAACAACACGGTTGGAATGTGCACTAACTTGCTGTCTAATATATACTATACTACAACAACAATACATGGGTCCGAAGGGCCCACAAGCATTTGTTCAAACTAAGTCTTGTAGCTTGCGATGGGATTAGGGTTGGACTTTTGATTCCATCATTATAATTAGAGTTGATATAGGGCTGGTTTTGTGTCTGCAGTGTACGATATAATAATACTTATAAGTATCAATATACTTAATTATTAGTTTGGATTAAGGTTTAGTGCAATTATTGTTTCATTCCTTTATAGGATTTTGATTTAAAGTTAGTTTGGATTACGGTTTAGTGTAAGCATTGTTTTATTCATTTATAGGATTATATAACGTTAGTTTGGATTAGGCTTAATGTAAGTTAATGTAAAAAAAAGTAAATAAATATGAATAATAAGATTATGAACAACGTTTGCTTGATTAAGGTCTAGATAATTTGAATTAAATTTTAATTTTATGACTGCAAATAACGTTGTTAAGGACCCCTATTTCTTCTTTGTTCCTGATGTTAGATCACCATGAAATAAAATTAAGTTGAAATTAGTAAACATTTTTGTTGGTCTTTTTTGCTGTTTCCAATAATGTCATTGTTTTTTATTGATATTAATGACATTACATATATTTTTACTATTATAATTTGAGTAAGATTATCTTTGTCAGAAATGATGATGATTTTTTTGGAGGTGACGGTATTTAGAGTACTATTGTTACTATTATTAAAATATATAAACACTGGTCAACAAAAAAAAAAAAAAGTTCTGGCATGGAATTTAAGAACAGTTTTTAGACTAATTTGAGGTGCTGAATTCAAATCTGATCTTATATTTTCTCTATCACATCCCCGTTTTTGCGCTATAGGTATAATTCCTTTTCATGAAATTTCAAGAAAAATTTATCCTTCTATTGAGTAGTGTAGCAAAAGGCCGGATTATATGGTTTATTTTAATTCAGTCTCCCCAAAAAACTGGAGAAAATCTTCGTTTTCTTTTAACATGCTAACATTCCCATTCTTTATGATACGAAAGTAAACAAACACATTTCAACTTGCACAGCAATCGTCCGCAGGTAGTGTTTATTATTGAATTTTACATTGAATTGAGTTATTTATTATATTTCTCCTGTTGTTTCTTTTTTGTGAAACATGCCTAAGGTTTTAGGTGGTTGGGTAGCAAAATTTAAGGAACAAAATCAGGTAGCTAACAAATCTTTTTCTTTTATTTGTCCGCAGTTGGTGTTGCTGCTCTAACAATTGCCCTCTACATCCACAGAAGAAAGTGCTCAATGATCCAAATATATTTTTCTAAAATCTGTGGAAGCTTTACTTTGAAGACTCAGAGGCGCAACATTACTGATTTTTG
>JACEEZ010024920.1:0-10311 GCA_016584305.1 Chionoecetes opilio
TTAGAAATTTTTTTTAAAACTATTAATTTAAATTTTAAGTTTTTGGGTTTAAATTTTTAAAAAATTTTAAATTTTTTTTTTAAAATTTTTTTTTTAATTTTTTTATAATTAAAAAGGAAATTTTTTTGTAATATTTTTTTCCCCAAAATTTTTTTTTCTTTTTCCTAGTTTTTTTATAAAATTTTTTCCCCCAAAATTTAATTAACAAATTTTTTTAAAATTTTAAAAATTTTTTATTAACTAAAATGAAGATAAAATTTTTTTTTTAAGGTAATTTTAACTTTTTTTGTTTTTTAAATTCTATTTATAAACAAGTATTTTTTTTTTTTTTAAAAAAATTAGTTTTTCAATGTTTTTTTTATGGGATAAATTTTTCCTTTAAAAATTTTATAAAACCTTTTTTAGTTTTTTAAATTTTTGTAGTTCATAAATTTAACTTTTTAAAAATTAAGGGTTATTTTTTGAATAAGGAAATTAAGGTTTTTTCATAGTTTTTTTAAAGAGGTTTTGTATATTAACAAGGTTTTTTTTTTTTATAAACCCTAAATTTTTTTTTAAATTTTTGTTTTATATATACTTTTTCCAAAATTGGTTAAAAATTTTTTTGTAAAAATTTTAAAAAAGTTTCTTAATTAAGTATTAAAAAAAAAGATTATTTTTTAAAAAGGTTATTCAAGCCTTTTTTTTTTTTTTAAAATTACGTTATTGAAAATTTTGTTTTTCTTATTATATTGAAAAAAAAGGGTTTTAAATTTTTGCTATTACATGATTCATTTTTTTACAAAAAAAGTTAAACCCTTTTTTAAAAATTTAATATAAATTTTCTTAAGAATAAATAAAATAAAATTTTTTTTTTTAAAAAATTTTTTGAAAGGTTTTTATAGTTTTTTAAAAAACCTTAAATTTTTCAAGTTTTTTAATTTTTTATCTATTAAACCCAAAAAAAATTTTTTTTAAAAATTTTTTGTATTTTTAAAATTTGCTTTTTTTCTTTAAATAAAATTTTTTTAAATTAAAAAACACTTTTTTGTTTTTTTAAGCTAATTAAATAAAATAAAAGGTTTTTTAGTATTAAGGAAATTAAGATTTTTTAAGTTTTTTTTTCTGTACGCATTTTATTTAAAAAGTATTTTACTTATCTTTGCTAAACCAAAAAATTTTTTTCAAAGATATTTTTTATCGGGGTATAACTGTTTTCCTACAAAAAAGGGAAAAACCTTTTTTTGATATTTCCCATAAGTACTTACATTACTTAAGCTAATAAATAGAAAGTAAAATTTTTTATTTGATAAACGTATATTTCAATTTTTCATATTTTTTTTAAACTGTAGCTTATTGTTTTATAAAATGTTTTACTATATATTTCATAACCCATAAAAAGGGGGTTTTTAATGATTTTTTTATCGGGTATAACTTTTTCCCACAAAATTTAGTAAAATTTTTTTTTTTTTAATATTTTTAAAAACTTTTTTTAAAAAAGGGGTTAATGTATTTATTGTTGAAGGTTTTTCCCCCCGGGTTTTTTTCATAGTTTTTTTAAAAATTGTTATTTTATATTCTATTTTACATTTTTTCCCCCCAAAATTGGGTTTTTAATTTTTAGGTTTCATGATATAACTTTTTTAAAAATTGAAAAAAAATTTTTTTTTAAAAATTTATAAATAGTAATTTTTAATAAAAAAGAAAGTAAAGGTTTTTATGTTTAAAGGGAGCCTTTTTTTTCATAGTTTCTTTTTAAAAAAAAACCCTTTTTTTTCAATGTTTTTCTTTTTTTTAAAAATAAATGGTGTTCAAGAATTACTTTTTTATTTGGGGAATAAGATTTTTAAAATTAAGTATAAAATTTTTTTTTTTAATTTTATATAAGTATTACTTTTATTTTTTTAAAAATAGGGGTTTTTGTTTAAAAAAATAATTAACCCTTTTTATGTTTTTCCTAAAATTGGTTTTTTAAAATTAAAATATTTTATAATTTTTCCTAAAAATAAAATTTTTTTAATATTTTCATTTTGGGGTTAAAACTTTTTTTTTTAAAAAGAAGAATAAAAATTTTTTTAAAAATTTGCACCTTTTGGGTTCTTAATTTGCTATTAAATAAAAGTAAAATTTTTTTTTGTATAAAAATATTGCAAATTTTTCTAGTTTTCTAAAGTTTTTTTTAAATAAAAGTTTTCTTTATAAACTTAAACCCCAAAAGTAGTTTTTAATATTTTACTATTTAAAAAAATTTTTTTTTAAATTAAGTACTTTTTTTTTAGAATAATTTTACCTAAAAGTTTCATTTTTAAATAAAAATTGAAGGGGTAAGGGTTAAATTTGTGTAAAAGGATTTCAAAACCTTTTTTTTAATTTTTGTAAAATTTGGTTTTTTTTCAAGTATTTTTAATTTTTAAAACCCGGGGTTTTTTAAATTTTTGTAATTATAATGGTTTTTTTTTCTTGAAGATATTTTTTAATTTAGCTAATATTTTATTTCTAAATTTATTTTCAAAATTAATTTGAAAATTTTTTCGTTTTTAAAAAATTTAAATTTAAAAAAATGTTTTTTTTTAAATTTTTTTTTTTTGAAGGGAAAAAAGGAAAATTTATTTTTCCCTTTAAAAAATTTTTTTAAAATTTTTTCTAAAAAAGTATTTTTATATATTTGGTAAAAAATTTTAATCTTTAAAAAAAAGTTTTTTTTTTTAAGTTTTTTTTTAAAACCTAAAAAAATTGTAATATACTTTTTTTTTTAAAAAAATTTTCTATTTGGGTAAAAAATGTTTTTTCTAAATTTATACCAAATTTTTTTAAAAATTTTTCCCAAGGGTTTTTTTTAAAGTATTTTTAAGGGTAAAAAGGAAAAAATTATCCCCTTTTTTTTGGAAAATTTAAGGGGAAATTTAGTTTTTTTCTTAAAATTTCTATTTTTTTAAAGTAAGTTTAATGGATTTAGCTTTTTGTGATAAAATTTTTTTACTTTTTTTTAATTTTTTTTTTAATTTAGTTTTTTTTATAATAAAGGAATTACCTAAAATAAAAGAATAAAAAGTTTTTTTAAAATTTTTTTTATTTTTTTTATATTCTGTTTTCCTACAAAATTTTAACAATTTTTTTTAAAATTTCCCAATAAATATTTTTTATTTAAACTAATAAATAAAATAAAGGGGTTTTTTTTGGGTATAAATTTTGAAATTTTTAATTTTTTTTTTAAAAATTGGGTATTATAAAAGTATTTTTTATTTTTATAAAAAAAATTAGGTTTTTATAATTTCTTTTAAAATGTAAAGCGTTTTTAAAAAAAGTAAAATCCCTTTTTTTTGAAAAACCATTAAAAAATTTTTTTCATTTTAGCTTAAAAAGGGGGTAAAATTTTTTTTAAAAGGAATTAAATTTTTTATATTTATTAAAATTACAAATTGTAAAAAAATTTTTATTATTATTGTAAAAATTTAAAAAGGGGGTTTTTTAAAGTTTTCTATTTATGAAATTGTTTTTCCCACAAATTGAAAAAAAAAATTTTTTTAAAAAATTTGCCCTTTTTTGTATTTTCAAAAAAAATTTTTTTTAAAAAAAGTTTTTTTTGAATTTAAGGTTTTCCAAGGTTTTTATATTTTTAAAAAAGTAGGAGTTATTTAAAGTGTTTTACTTTTTTATTGCAAGCCCTTTAGTTTTTTCAATGATTTTGTATTACCATGTTATATTTTTCCCCAAAAAAGCAAAAACCTTTTTTAAAAAAATTTACCCTTTGGTTTTTCTTCTAAATTAAAAATAATTTTTTTATTTTTTAAATATAGAAGGGTTTTTTTTTCCCTTTTAAAAAAAGGGATTTTTAAAAATAAAGTTTTTTACACTTTTTATAAACCCCCAAAAATAGGTTTTAAAAAAGTATTTTTTCTATATAAATTTTCCAAAAGAAATTTCCCTTTTTTAGAATAATTTTGATATAGTCTTTCATTTAATTTAAAAAATTTTTAAAAAAATGGGGTTATTTTTTTTAAAAACTATATTGAATTTTTTTTTTTTTTCTAAACGTTATTGATTTCAATAGTTTTACTTTTAATTCCTTAAAATAAAGTATGTTTAATGATTTTGCTATTACTAAATTTATTTTTTTTTCCCACAAATTAAGAAAAAATTTTTTTTAAAATTTTAATTTTAATGGGTTCTTAATTTGTATTAAATAGGGAAAAAATTATTTTTTTTAAAATTTTTTGCAAACCTTTTTTTTTTTTCTAAATGTACTTTTTTTATAAAAAAGTTTTTTTTCCCTTTTTTTGAAAAACCCCAAAAGGGTTTTTAATTTTGCATTTTTAATTTTTTTACAAATTGAAACAAAATTTTTTTTTTTTTTTTTTAAAAATTAATTAAAAAATTAAAAAAATTTTTATTTTTGGATAAAAAGGTAAGACTTTTTCTATTTTTGAAATTACTATTTAATATAAAAATTTTTTCTGATAATTTTTTTAAAAAAAAAATTTTTTCAATGTTTAAGATTAGGGAAAGGGGTTTTTTTACAAATTGAATATTTTTTTTTATTGAGAAAAATTTTTTATATTTGTTTTTAATTTTTCAAAAAAAATAAAATTAAAAATTTTTTTTTTTTGATACAAATTTAAAATAACTGTTTTTTTTAAGTTTTTTATGATTTTTAAACTAAAAAAAGGAAATTTACTTATTCAAATTTTCCCAATTTTAAAATTTTTTCAAAAATTTTATTTTTTGATATTGCTTTTAATTTAAAAACCTTTTTTTAGTTTTTAAAAATATTTTAAAGCCCAAAAAATTGGGAAAGTTTTTTTATTTTAAAACTTAATTTTTCTTTATATTAAAAAGTTTTTCTTTTTTATTACCAATTTTTTTCTGAAAAAAAAATTTTTTAAATGTTTTAATGATTTTAAGGGGTAAAAAAATGGCGAAATTTTTTTCCCCTTTTTTTATAAAAATTTTTAAAAAATTTGGAAAATTGTTTTTTTTTAAATTTTTTTAAATTTTTTGTTTTAAAAGGATTTAACTTATATTGTTTCAATTTTTTTGGGTTTTTTTTTTTTTTTTTTTTTTATCTTAAAAAAATTTTTTAAAAATTTTTATATCAAAAGTGTTTTTTTAATTTTTTCCTAAAAGGGGGATAACTTTTTTAAAATTAATTCAACCTTTTTTTGTAATTTTAACTATAAAACATTAAAAAATTAAAAAAGATGAGGTTTTTTTATTTTTTAACGTATATTTAACGTTTTTTTATTTTTTTGTTAAACTTTTTTATTTTATATTTAAAAGTTTATATAAAGCTTCCCAAAATGGTTTTTTCTTTTAAAAATTTTTTGGGATAAGTGTTTTTTTAAAAATTAAGATAAAATTTTTTTTATAAATTTGGTATAAGTATTAATTTTTTTTTTAAAAGGGAAGGGGATTTATTATAAAGGGAAAACTTTTTTTATTTTTTAAACATTATTTTTTCAATATTTTTTCTTTTTATTTTTAAAAAAAATTTTTTTAAATTTTTTTTTCCTTTTTTTATATTTTCCTAAATGCTTTTTTACAAAAAAATATAAAAATTTTTTTTTAAATTTTTTTAAGTATTTAAAATTTTTCTAAAATTTTTAAAAAAAAAAAAGGGATTTTTTATTTCGGGATTTTAAAATTTTTCATATTTTTTTAAAAAATAGGTTTTTGTTTCATGGATTTTTCTTTTTTATATTGTTCCCTAAAATTTTTTTTTTTAGTATTTTAATATAACATTTTTTAAAATAAGATAAAATTTTTTTTTAAAATTTGCACCCTTTAGTTCTTAATAAACTCTAAAAAAAAGTAAAATTTTTTTATTTATTAACTATACATTTTAAGTTTTTTCAAAATAGCTTTTTTTGTATTTACTGTTTTTTAAATTGTATAAACCTTGAATTTTTTTGATATCATGATAATCTTTTTCCCAAAAAAAAAAAAAAAAAAAAAAAAAAAAAAAAGAAAAAAAAAATAAAAATTTTAATTTTTTAAAACCTTTTTAGGTTTTTTTTTTTTTAAAATTTTTCTTTTTTAAAAAAAAATTTTTTTAAAATTTTTTTATTACTTTTCAATTTTTAAAATTAAAAAGGTTAATTTTTGGTTTTAAAAAAAAATTTTTAAATTTTTTAATAACTTAAAAAAAAAGTTTTTAGTATAAACTTTTTTTTTTAAAAATTTTTTAAAAGGTTTTTTAAAAAATTTTTTTAAAAATTTTTAAAATAAAAGTAGTTTTCCAAAAAAAAAAATGGGGAAAAGGTAAAGTTTTCCCTAAATTTTTTAAAATTGGGGTATTTCAATTTTTCCTTTTAATTTCTTTAAAAAAAGGGGGTTTTTATTTTAAAAATACAAAGTTTTTTCTTTTTTTTTTAAATTTTTTAATTTTTTTTAAAAAAAAGTAGTTTTTTAGTTTTTTTTAATTTTTTTATTTTTTTAAAAGGGGCTTTTTTTTTTTAAAATTTCAAATATGATTCAATTTTTTTAAACTATTAAAAAGGAAGTAAAAGGTTATTTATTTTTGAATAACGGGATATTGCAAGCGTTTTTCATAGTTTCTTTTAAATGTAGCGTTATTGTAAATATACAAAAGTTTTACTTTTTATATTGTATAAAACCCCTAAAATGTAGGTTTTTTTAATGATTTTAGTAGTTTCGTGTTATATAGCTTTTTTCCCCACAAATTGAAGTATTAAATCCTCTTTTTTTGAATAATTTTCACCCATAATGCTTTTCATTTTCTTAGCTAATAAATAGAAGAGTAATGGTTTTTTTATTGTGATATAACGGTATATTGCAAGCGTTTTTTTTAGTTTCTTTTAAACTGTAGCGCTATTTTATTAAAACAAGTAGTTTTACTGATCATATTGCCCATAAACCCAAAAATTAGTGTATTCAATGATTTTAGCAGTTTTTCATGAAGATGGTTTTTTTCTACAAATTTAAATATTTTCTTTAATCTGTAGCTAAATAGCTTTTTATATTTATTACCTATTTTTAAAAATAATAGCTAGAAATATGTATTTTTATGTATTTAGTACAAATTTTAATCTTAAAAAAAATGTTTTTTTCAATATTTTAATGTATTTTTGAAAAAAGGGAAATAATGTCAAAATTTGACATTATTCAGACTTTTACACAACTATATTTTCAAAGTTATGGGTAAAAAATGTATTTTTTTATTTTTATTTTGGATCAATTTAATCTTAAAAAATTTTTTCAAGTGTTTTAATTATTTTTTAAAGCCTAAAAAATGTCGAAATTTTACATTATTCAGGACTTTTTCGCAACTATATTTTACAAAAATTTATGAGCTTAAAATATGTATTTTTTGAAATTTAAATACCAATTTTATTGTAGAAACAACTTTTTTTAAGTGTTTTTAAAGTATTTTTTTAAGGGGTAAAAAATGACGAAAATTGACATTATTCATCTTTTTTTTATAGAAAAATTCTAAATGGGAATTATTTTTTTTTCGTTGAAAATTTTTATTTTAATACGTAAGCTTATAAAAGGAGTTTGGACTCTATATTGTGAACAATTGATATATACGTGTTTTTTCATAGTTTTTTTTAAATTTTATGTTTTTCTTAATAAAGGAATTTCCTTATGATAATGCATTATACCCTCAAAATGGTTTTTTTCAATGTTTTTCCCAGTTATCGGTGATTATAGCTTTTTTTACAAAAATTGAAGTTAACAACCTTTTTTTAGAATAATTTTCACCTATAAGTAGCTTACTTACATTTAAACTATAAATAGAAGAGTAAAAGGGTTATTATTGGATATAAAGGTATATTGCAAGCGTTTTTTTATAGTTTCTTTAAACTGTAGCTTTATTTTAAATATACAAGTGTTTTTTTATATATTTCCCATAAACCCTAAAAAGTAGTGTTTTTTAATGATTTTAGTAGTTATCAGTGAATACAGCTTTTTTTCACAAAATTTAAGTATAAAACCTCTTTTTTGAAAATTTGCACCTATAGTAGTTACATTTCATTAAGCTAATAAATAGAAGAGAATAGGGTTTTTTTGTGATAAAAAAGGGATATTGCAAGCGTTTTTTTATAGTTTTTTGTAAAAATGTAGCGATTGTTATATACAAGTAGTTTTATGATCATTTGCCTATAAAAACCCAAAAAAAATGTGTTTTCAATGAGTTTAGCTAGATATCATGAAAAAATGGTTTTTTTCTACAAAATTTAAGTATATTTTTTTATATCTGTAGCTAAATAGCTTTTTATTTTATGCTACAATATATTTTACAAAATTAAAGCTAGAAAAAAGTATTTTTTATGTATTTAGATACAATTTTAATCATAAAAAAAAAGTTTTTTTTAAGTATTTTAAATTTTTTTTGAAAGGCTAAATAATGTCGAAAATTTGACATTATCAGCTTTTTTTCACAAATATATTTTTAAAATTTTTTGAGCAAAAAAAAGTATTTTTCATGATATTTTGGATCAATTTTAATTTTTAAAAAAAATGTTTTTTCAAGTGTTTTTTAAAGTATTTTGAAAACCTAAAAAAAAGTCGAATAGACATTATTCGACTTTTACGCAACTATATTTTACAATATAGCTTTAAAAAATTTTTTTTCATGAATTTATTACCTTTTATTCGTAGAAACAACGTTTTTCGTGTTTTAATGTTTTTTGAAGGGCTAAAAAAAAGACGAAAATTGACATTATTCACCCTTTTTTTTTATAGAGAAATTTTAAATGTGGAATTATATTTTTTTCGTTTGAAATTTCTATTTTAAACTACTTAAGTTTTTAAAAGGGGTTTGAGACTCTATTTGTGATACAATTGATATTATACGTGTTTTTTATAGTTTTTCTTTTTAATTTTAGTTTTTATCATTAATAGAAGGAATTTTCCTTATGATAAGTATTATACCCCAAAATGTGTTCTTTTTTAATGATTTTACTAGTTATTGGTGATATATAGCGTTTTCCTACAAATTGAAGTTAACAACCTTTTTTTTTGAATAATTTGCACCCATAAATAGCTTACATTACATTAAGCTAATAAAAAGAGGAGTAAGAGGTTATTATTTGAATAACGGGATATTGCAAGCGTTTTTCATAGTTTTTTTGTAAAAAATGTAGGGTTATTGTATAATACAATAGTTTTACTAATCTATGCTATAAAACCCATAAAAAGTAGTTTTTCAATGATATTAGCTATTTTTCGGAGATATATAGCTGTTTTTTCCCACAAATTGAAGTATAAAATCCCCCTTTTTAAATAATTTGCACCATAAGTAGCTTTCATTACATTTAAACTATTAAATGGAAGAGTCAGAGGTTATTTATTGTGATTAAAGGGGATATTGCAAACGTTTTTATAGTTTTTTTAAAATGTAGCGTATTGAAAAATACATTAGTTTTACTTTTTATATGCAAAACCCAAAAAATGTAGTGTTTTCAATGATTTTAGTAGTTATCAGTGTTACAGCTTTTTTTCCACAAATTGAAGTATAAAACCCTCTTTTTAGAATAATTTGCACTCTAAATAGTTACATTTCATTTAAACATTAAATAGAAAAGTAAAAAGGTTATTTATTTTGGGTATAACGGTATATTTCAAAACGTTTTTTATAGTTTCTTTTAAACGTAGCGTTATTGTAAAATACAAATAGTTTTTTCTTATTATATTCTATAAAACCCCTAAAATGTAGTGTTTTTAATGATTTCGTAGTTTTCAGTGATATCAGCTTTTTTTTCTACAAATTGAAGTATAAAAACCTCTTTTTTTGAATAATTTTTACCTTAAAATAGCTTACATTACGTTAACTAATAATAGAAGAAAAGGTTATTTTTTGTTAAAAACGGTATATTTCAAGCGTTTTTCTTTTCTTGAAAATGTACGTTATTGTATAATCAATATTTTACTTATCATATTGCTATAAACCCATAAAAATTTGTGTTTTCAATGATATTGCTATTTTTCGGCGATTATAGCTTTTTCCTACAAATTGAAGTATAAAATCCTCTTTTTTTGAATAATTTGCACCTATAAGTAGCTTACATTAATTAAACTATTAAAAAGAAAAGTCGAGGTTTTTTTGTGTATAACGGTATATTGCAAGCGTTTTTCTAGTTTCTTCTAAAAAAGTAGCGTTATTGTATATATACAAATAGTTTTTCTTATTATATTGCTATAAACCCAAAAATGTAGTGTTTTTTAATGATTTTTTTTAGGGAAAAAGTTTTTTCAAAAGAATAAAAAAGCTTTTTTTTCCCCTTTCAAAATTTGAAAGTAAAATTTTTAAATGGTTTTCCTTTTTTTAGAAAAATTTAAAAAAATTTGCAAATTTTTAAAAAAATAAAA
>JACEEZ010024921.1:0-83297 GCA_016584305.1 Chionoecetes opilio
GTACAAAAAGCGAAAATCTACCACCCCCCCCCACACAACACACACACAGTAACCCTTTCTCTCCCTCGTTAATCTAATCCTTTCTTTAATACACACACTAACCCTTTCTCTCCCCCTGCAGGAGCGGACAAAACCACACGTGCGTCAAGGAGTCGTGCCCGGAGAGCCGTCGACGTGACTCCCTCGCGCAGCTCACCAAACAGCAGGTGACCCGCACCCACACACCCGCCACCCTGGCCTTCCTGCAGCAGAGGTCCTACAACATCGAACTGCCGGAGCCTGGAAGGAATAAACCAGAGCTCACCTGTATCTCCGAGGAAGGCATCGCGGATATGGACTTCCCGGATCACCTATTGGAGTTAGAGGAGTTAGAGTATCTAGGTGACTGTATAACCTCCTGCGACAAGGTGGAGAACTACCTGATGATGTCTGAGTACGAGAACAATTTAGTGAAAACAACTGAGATGCCCTTCCCTGCGGGGGACAGACGGGGGAGGAAACGTATCCTTTCCCTCACCCGACAGCCCTCCTCCCTCCTAGCTCTCAGGGACTCGCCTAGGAAAGACAAGCCCCCTGATCGGTTCAAGGGCGGCGGCAAGGCGTCCGAACAACAGCCTGGGAGTGACAAAGGCAAGGCAGTGGGCGGGCCTGAAGGAGGGGCTGAAGGAGGTAGTGGAGCGGGAGCGAGAGGAGGAGGAGGAGCGGGAGGAGGAGGAGCGGGAGGGTTAAGGTCAGGCAATCATCGCAGTATTACAGTGATTGAAGAAGCGTCCGTGTGAGGTCCCCGTGTGTTGTGTGTGTGTGTGTGTGTGTGTGTGTGTGTCTACGTGCGTATCTGTACGGAACCTCATGTTGTAAAGGCATTTACTTAATTAACAAGTGTGTGATTGTAAGTGTGTGTGAGTGCGTGTGTGTGTGACTTAGGATTCTTCGCTTACTTATAGTAGTGTCTTAGTGTTTCATAGAGAGAGAGAGAGAGAGAGAGAGAGAGAGAGAGAGAGAGAGAGAGAGAGAGAGAGAGAGAGAGAGAGAGCACCTAGAACTGATAAAGCAGTAATCCTAGACAAAAGAATACATGTATACACTTACGAGTATAAGAGAGGAACAATGAACATTCTGACATACTTTAATGCGAGACGAAGGGCCTACATGAGCAGCATACATCATGGACTCCTCGAGGCTTGCATACACAGCTATGCATACATACTCTCTATAAGGACTGGCGGTATGTGTATGCATGTGTGTTTCAATCTCTCTTTTAATATAGACTGTACAGATCATTGTGTGTGTGGGTGTTAACTTTGTTTCTAGTTATAATTATTTTTTTTCTATTTATTTTTCTATTTGATGATGAGAAAGGAAATTTGTATCAATATGTAAAACTTCAGAAAATTCGATGATTGTTTTTGGTAATTACTTTGGTCAGTTATGTTGAATGTTGTTGTTTTAGGAAGATTTGACCACCACCACCACCACTACTGTCATCACCACTCTGTCACCACCACCACCACCACCACCACTTCTGTCACTACCACCACCACCACCACCACCACTTCTGTCACCACCACTACTGTCATCACCACTTCTGTCACCACCACTACTACTATCATCACCACCACCACCACCACTTCTGTCACCACCACCACTACTGTCAACATCATTACTTCCACCTACAATGAAATCAACCTTTTTTTTTCAAGCCAGCTGAGTCGTCCCCATCTTCCTCCTCCTCCTCCTCCTCCTCCTCCCTCCTCCTTTGTATTCCTTTGTATTCCTCCTCCTCCCTTAAGAACATTAGCACCATTGCATAACATTATCCAAACCTCTAAACATTCTTTCGTACTTTTCCATTTCTTCGTCTTATACCCTTTATAAACTTACACACTTAAAACTTCCTCTTACATTCTTCCCTTCCCCTTCCCCTTCCCCTTCCCCTTCCCCTTCCCCTTCCCCTTCCCCTTCCCCTTCCCCTTCCCCATACCGTTGCCCGTCTATCAATTTTTCATAGTTTTTATTTTCTCCGCGTAGTACAGTGTCACAGGGGAAAGGTTTGAAAAAGGGAATAAAAGAGATAACAGTCCTCAAGATGTACCCAAGACTGCGTGGACCCGGGGCGAGGGCGTAGTTTGAGGACCCGTTGGAAAGCAATAATTCTGGGAGTGGCGGGAAAACTACAGAATCTGGGTGACAAAAGATGAATAATGCAAAAGTTTGACCTGTGCCTCGTCTTGGGTTTATGTAAGCGTTGCGTCTCCTCAGTGGAAGGGGAAAAGGGACATAGAGGGAGAGGAAAGGAGGCCCGTCCTGCCCGTTCCAGTTCCTTCCCTCATTTGTCCTCCCTTTCCCGACCTCCCTGTCTTGCGGACATTCTCCCGGAATCCCCCTCCTTCTCCCTGGAAAATTTAACCTCCTTCCTCCAACAAATCCACATCCTACATCTGATCTAACCATCCTGTTGTAACATTGCGTTTTTTCCCCTTCCCTCATCGTTTCACTATTATTCTTTAACCCTGACCCTTGATATGCTTTGCCATAGTGCCATATGACCTCTGATGTCTGGCACATTCACCTTTTTAGGCATTAAATCAATCAATCAATTCTATCTATTGGTTAGTGTATTAAAAGCGCGACAAGATAACTTTTTATAGCAAACACTAGAAACTAATTAATATCGTTTTTTATTGTTGTCGTTGTTTTTGTTGTTTTGCAGGGAGTCAATTGTTATGATTGGTGGTCACGCCTCTCAGTTTAATTGGTTCTGCCTCCACGCCGGCCAATCAGCGAGGGGGAGCTGCGTCCTGAATCCTGATTGGCTCCCGCGGGGTCACAACCTTCGACAGACAGGGGAAAGGTCACCGTTTACGTCACAGTCTCGAGGCGTCACCAATGTTTTGTGCTATTTTTTCAATGAACACTCCACACTGCCTCTCCCTTCTCCCTCCCTCATGATTCCTGCTCTATCTATTTCCTATCTGTCTTCTGCTTTTTCCTTACCTTCCCTCCTCCTCCTCCTCCTCCTCCTCCCTTCCAGTCTTTCTTCATCCGTCTCCGTTTCTCCTTTTCTCCCTCTCCCCTTCTTCCGTCCCTCATTCATCTCCCTGTCCTCCTTTCCTACACCTCCAGGCAGAGGACAGCGGTCAGAGTATCTAGTAAAATGATATCCCGTATAACCTCGCTCGTTCCAAGCCTCGTAAAGCTTCCCTGAACACTAAATAATCTCTCTTCAAATGGTAAAATAAGAGAAAAAACGTAAAAATTAAATTATTATCATGAATAAATCGCCCAAAATAATGTTGTTAGTGATGCAGGTGACTCGTGAGGCATCGAAACGGACTCGAAGTAGAGTTCACTTTCCATTCGAAGCTTGGGTCGTTTGTCTTGTCAACTCCTGTAGGTGAACCGCGACACGTCAGTCTCGGCCGCTCTGTCACGGCGCTAGGTGGGGCTCTAGTGCACGCCCTCAGCCCATAGACGACGGTGTGGCATCAAGTACATCTTTTATCGAGTGAATAGGAACGTCGCCGCACCCGCCCCGATCCGCCCCACCTTCCTCGCCCCGCCTGGTCAGTAGACGGTCTTGTGTGCAAATACTGGAGGGGACGATCGTGATATGGGTGAGGAATTCAATAGGAAAGGAGGGCAGGAGAGGGGAAAGGGGGAGAGGGTGTTGTGTTGGGTAGAAGGGGGAGAGGAAGGAGTGAAGGGCATGTAAGGGAAAGGGAGGAAAAAGGAGATTGGAAGTAGAAGTTGAGGGATTCAATAAGATGGGGGGGTTAGGGGTGTATGGAAGGGGAGAGGGTGTTGGGTTAGAAGGGGGAGAGGGTGTTGGGTGGAAGGGGGAGAGGGTGTTGGGTGGAAGGGGAGAGGGTGTTAGGTAGAAGGGGGAGAGGGTGTTAGGTAGAAGGGGGAGAGGGTGTTGGGTAGAAGGGGGAGAGGGTGTTGGGTGGAAGGGGGAGAGGGTGTTGGGTAGAAGGGGGAGAGGGTGTTGGGTAGAAGGGGGAGAGGGTGTTGGGTAGAAGGGGGAGAGGGTGTTGGGTAGAAGGGGGAGAGGGTGTTGGGTGGAAGGGGGAGAGGGTGTTGGGTAGAAGGGGGAGAGGGTGTTGGGTGGAAGGGGGAGAGGGTGTTAGGTAAAGGGGGAGAGGGTGTTGGGTAGAAGGGGGAGAGGGTGTTGGGTGGAAGGGGGAGGAGGGTGTTGGGTAGAAGGGGAGAGGGTGTTGGGTGGAAGGGGGAGAGGGTGTTGGGTGGAAGGGGGAGAGGGTGTTGGGTAGAAGGGGGAGAGGGTGTTGGGTGGAAGGGGGGAGAGGGTGTTGGGTAGAAGGGGGAGAGGGTGTTGGGTAGAAGGGGGAGAGGGTGTTGGGTAGAAGGGGGAGAGGGTGTTGGGTGGAAGGGGAGAGGGTGTTGGGTAGAAGGGGGAGAGGGTGTTGGGTAGAAGGGGGAGAGGGTGTTGGGTGGAAGGGGGAGAGGGTGTTGGGTAGAAGAAGGGAAGGGAAGGGCATGAAAGGGAGGAAAAAGGAAATTGGAAGTGGAGGTGCAAGGTGGTAGTGACTGAAATTGATGGTTTTTGGTGGAAAGTTATTTTTTCTTTATTGTTTTCTTCCTTCCAGACATACCACGTCTCTCCTTCCTTTCTTCCCTCTCTCTCCTTCCTTTCTTCTTCTTCTCTCTCTCTCTCTCTCTCTCTCTCTCTCTCTCTCTCTCTCTCTCTCTCTCTCTTCTCTCTCTCTCTCTCTCTCTCTCTCTCTCTCCTCTCTCTCTCTCTCTCTCTCTCTCTCTCTCTCTCTCTCTCTCTCTCTCTCTCTCTCTCTCTCTCTCTCTCTCTCTCTCTCTCTCTCTCTCTCTCTCTCTCCCCCTTTTCGCGTTCTTTCACGCCAGTAAAAAGCGTCGTTATATTTGATATTTTCTTAACACCCTCGCTATCGCTACTTTTTTTTTTTTCTTCTCACTTTCGTCCATATTAGATTTTCCTTATTTCATTACTTATTTTTCCATGCATCTGAGGGAAGACAAAACTGAAACAAAGGCAATTAGAATAAAATAAGCAGTCACATGGCGAAATTTTATGTTTTAACTCAATTGATTATATTGTAATTTCCTTATTTCCACGATTTCCACGACGACTTATGATATCAATTACTATTAATACATTAACTTTTAAAGAGTCAAAATCAATTGGGTATTCAATCGTTTAATCAGTCAGTCAGTCAGCCAGCAAACTAGTCATCAGTATCGTAATGTCTCGTGTAGGTTCCAAACAGCTTACGAGACCAAGACCAGGGAATAGTTTTTTTTTTTTTTTTTTTTTTTTTTTTTTTTTTTTTTTTTTATATATATTCTAGATTACAGTTTGACAGAAGAAACAAAAACAGAAAAAAAACCCAAGGGATATGGAATAGAGATCTTAATTCCTTTGGCCTTCAGCGAGACGACCTTACTGCTTTACCTTGAGTCCGTTTAAGCTCTTCTTCCTCCTCTCCATTGCTTCGTCCCTTCCTTTCCCTTCCCTTTTAAGCCCTTCACGCCCAGATCTTCTCTTGTAAGCCCTTCACGCCCAGATCAGAGTACCATATATATTTGTTACTTTGGCCCAGATCTTTCCTTTCCTATATAAAATCGGCTAGTTGTTAACCATAAAATTACGAAAACTAACTGAATATACCAAATTAGCTGGTCGAAAAGGATACTAAACAGGTCATATCTATAAAATATTGCTTATATTCATTAAAATTGTCTAGTCGTAGCTAAATTACATGGAAATTACGTTCTGGGTCTCAAGGGGTTAATCTCCTCTTCCTCTCCATTGCTTCTTCCCTTCCCTTCCCTTCCCTTCCCTTCCCTTCCCTTCCCTTCTAAGCCTCTATAGATGAGCGTCTGAGCCCCGTGATTGACTTGGCTGTTCTGATTGAGATAGTATTTGTTTGTCTTGTCTGAAACGTCCTCGGTGGCTCAAGGACGGCGAGTGACGCTTCGGAAACCCTTGAGTCATGATTGTAGGAGGAAAAAGTAGAGGGAGGATGACAGGGTGGTTATGTAAATGGGAGGAAGGCAGGTGATTGGACAGAGGGTACACATGCTTCTCTCTCTCTCTCTCTCTCTCTCTCTCTCTCTCTCTCTCTCTCTCTCTCTCTCTCTCTCTCTCTCCTCTCCTCTCTCTCTCTCTCTCTCTCTCTCTCTCTCTCTCTCTCTCTCTCCCCCCCCCCTCCGTGTACCACCAAATGGCTGGCGACAAGAACATCACAACGAGTAGCATTCAATTTTTGTCTGCCGTAAATCTTGACAAAAACTTGAACCCGGAAACTATTTAAATACCAAATCTGAAAACTTGCTCCTCCAGATTGTACCTCTCGAGCTTATACGAGTCTGAGAAAAACTAACACACACACACACACACACACACACACACACACACACACATAGTTCCATTCCTATCTATAGATGTGCAACAAAACCGTGTTCGGAATTCCTTTGAAACGCTTCGATACACTTCACTCCTTCCACTCTACCTCTCCCCCTCCCTCTTCCTCCTTACCTCCCTCCCTCTCTTCCTCCTCCTCCCCTACTTCCCTCGTCCTCCCTTCCTCTCTTCCTTCCCTCTTCCTCCTTCCTATCTTCCTCCTTCTACCTCAGTTCGCTCCTATAGTGTCTCTCTCTCTTCTCTCTCTCTCTCTCTTCTCTCTCTCTCTCTCTCTCTCTCTTCTCTCTCCTCCTCTCTCTCTCTCTCCTCTCTCTCTCTCTCTCTCTCTCTCTCTCTCTCTCTCTCTCTCTCTCTCTCCCCCCCCCTTCCTTCCTTTCTCCCCCCCTACCTCAGCTCCTTTAATCTTTTTCTCTCTCTCTCCATCCCTCCAAACCCTCCTCCTCCATGCAGTAGTGAGCTAAAATAAAGGGTTGTTTCCTCTCCCTTTCCTCCTTCCTCTACTATAACACTTCATACAAACAAGCATTTCTATGATACTTATTTACCCATAGTTTGTAATGTTAATTCAGGCATTATGTGAGGCTATTCAGATGTTCAGGAATGATTAGTTTGTGTCGTTTTATTGCATTCTGATCAGTTTATATTAATTTGTTTATTGTCTTCCTCCCTTTTTTCATCCTTATTTTGTTTTTCCATTTCATCCAACCGCTTCTTTCCCTTACACTTTCACTCATCAGGCTTTTGTGTATGTTGTGTGCTGATGGTGATGATGATGAATGGGACAGTGATGGTGACTAAATACTCGTGACTTATGACAGCATTGCAAGGTGATGAAAGTTGGATGGAGGGAGTGAGTGGTGGTGGTCGTGGTAGGAAATTTTCTCTTAAGATTAAAAAGAATAATTTTACTGTTAATGAGATGCAAGGGGAATTATAAGCATGTGAATGAATGAATGAATGAATGTATGTATGTATGTATGTATGTATGTATGTATGTATGTATGTATGTATGTATGTATGTATGTATGTATGTATGTATGTATGTATGTATGTATGTATGTATGTATGTATGTATGTATGTATGTATGTATGTATGTATGTATGTATGTATGTATGTATGTATGTATGTATGTATGTATGTATTGTATGTATGTATGTATGTATGTATGTATGTGTATGTATGTATGTTGTATGTATGTATGTATGTATGTATGTATGTATTGTATGTATGTATGTATGTATGTATGTATGTATGTATGTATGGTATGTATGTATGTATGTATGTATGTATGTATGTATGTTTATGTATGTATGTATGTATGTATGTATGTATGTATGTATGTATGTATGTATGTATGTATGTATGTATGTATGTATGTATGTATGTATGTATGTATGTATGTATGTATGTATGTATGTATGTATGTATGTATGTATGTATGTATGTATGTATGTATGTATGTATGTTGTATGTATGTATGGTATGTATGTATGTATGTATGTATGTATGTATTGTATGTATGTATGTATGTATGTATGTATGTATGTATGTATGATGTATGTATGTATGTATGTATGTATGTATGTATGTATGTATGTATGTATGTATGTATGTATGATGTATGTATGTATGTATGTATGTATGTATGTATGTATTATGTATGTATGTATGTATTTATGTATGTATGTATGTATGTATGTATGTATGTATGTATGTATGTATGTATGTATGTATGTATGTATGTATGTATGTATGTATTGTATGTATGTATGTATGTATGTATGTAGTATGTTATGATGTATGTATGTATGTATGTATGTATGTATGTATGTATGTATGTATGTATGTATGTATGTATGTATGTATGTATGTATGTATGTATGTATGTATGTATGTATGTATGTATGTATGTATAATGCTGTGACAGTCAACGAAAACGAAAAAATATTATATATAGGCATCGAAGAGATTATAAAAATGTTAAAGTTATAGTCCATATTTAGGTAATGTTACTATTTTATTGACGTGGTTTAGAAAATGTTGAAGTCCTTTGGCCGATTTTCTAAACATGGACTTGGGCTCCCCTAAGACTAGCCATGGCTTTAGACCAGACATTTAGCTTTGTAACCATTTTTCCAGGGGGTTTAGTCTCAGAGTGGAATTGCTAGACACTCACTAACCTCTCCAACATCCAAGGCTAATGATATTATACCCCGGACAAATGTTTAAAGCACTGAAATGTCTGTCTAAAGCCATGGTTAGTCTTAGGTTAGCCCTTGTCAATGTTTAAAAAATCGGCCACTTGTCTCAACCCATATTAAGGAAATGTTAGAAAATGTTGCTGCTTTTTGGCCATTCTTGGAAAATATAAAGTTTTTGGACCAAACTTACGAAAAACATTAGAAAGTTTTGGTCACCACTACGAAAAGTGTCAATTTTGGCCAAAATAACGAAATACTCAATCGTTGATAAATATTTAGGTCTCAAAATATCCTCCTCTAGAACCGTGTGTCCTCGGCGCCGCCATGACCCTCCACCTTACAATACTCACGATGTATTGCTTGCAGACTTGTCCATTATTACCTTGCTCCCTTGACAACCTGAGGACCGGACGGACGCTCGCTCGCGGGGAGACATTAACTTTTGCCTTGTTGATGGTGACGCAGCGATGAAAACAATATATTATTTGAACGATGAAAAAAATAATAGTTTAAATGTTTTCATGGTAAAGCTAAAACACGTATTTAACCCCTTGAGACCCAGAGCGTAATTTCCTTTGTAATTTGGGTACCATTAGACGATTTTTAGTGAATATAAACAATAATTTATATATATGACCTGTTTAGTATCCTTGTCGACTAACTAATTTGGTATATTAAGTTACTTTTCATTATTTTATGGCTCGACAACATACGATTTTTTATAGCGATCTGGGCGTGAAGGGTTAAGTCCAAGGCTGAGTATTGACCCCTTCACGCCCAGATCTTTCCTTTGCTATAAAACAAACTATGTTGTCGAGCCGTGAAATTACGAGAAGTAGCAACATAGCAAATTAGTTAGTCGACAAGGATACTAAACAGGTCATATCTATAAAATATTGCTTATATTCACTAAACATCGTCTAATGGTACCCAAATTGCAATGGAAATTACGTTCTGGGTGTCAAGGGTTAACATGACGTAACACTAACGTAACAGTCATCATGTTGTCGTCTGTGTGGCATTGACGGGGCCGAAGTTCCCGCGTCTTGCCGCCGCCTGTGTCGTGTTCCGGGTTATTTATTACGTTGTGGGTTGTAACTGAGCAGGTCGAGGTTGTATAATGCAGAGCACAGTAGTTGTTGCGTGTAACTTAATTTCTCGCTGTAGTCAAACCCCACCAGGGTGAATCGGGTACATACATTACTGTCTATCTTTTGTAGTTTCCTAGAGGCTAAAATTAAGGATTTTTGCCAAGAAACTGTAACGTTAGATGTTTTTGTATTTTGTATCAAAATAATTTATGAAGCTCCTGTGTTGTTTGTTTGAGAGGAAAACTCTTCACTATGTTATATCTCACGAGAAATATTGTGCCAGTGTTAACTAATTTGTATGCTAAGAAAATGTGGAGTAAAATAATTAACTTAAGTAATCAGTAGAATGTTTAATGAATCTTGTTTGTTGCATGTTTTCGTCAAGGAGTGTATGAAACTTACAGCCAGTGTGATGTTTCAACCCTCGTGTATTTGTACTGCTAAGGACGCCGCGAGGGGGCGCCGCGGCGGGGCCTCCGTGGCACAGCGGCCCTGTCAAGGAACCCGTTTTAATATTTTGTGAAGAGCGGAACATTGGAAGCCTTTGCAAAGTCTGTTTTGTTTATCCTTCCTCTCCCTGGATCGGGCACTGTCACGGCATCCTGGGAACACACAGAGTGTCTTAGAGTGTCTTGAGGCGCTGCTCATGACGGGCTGTTGGGTCACCTTCACCCTTGTACTGCTGCTCATTGCGGAAAGGTCCACACTCTTGTGCTGAATTTCAACTGAAATGTGAACTATTACTGAAACAAAGTGTAGCTATCCCTTTTTACATTGGATTATGTACACCCATTTAAAGGCGTCCGCTTTTCTGTCCCAATTTCAACCAAACTCGGGAGAGAGAGAGTTTCAAATACGGTGTTATGTGTACAAAGCCATTCCGATCGTCTTTATAAGCTTCATACATACTGTATAAGAACATAAGAAAGTAAGGAAGCTACAAGAGGCCGTGAGACCTACACGAGGTAGTTCCTGTTACCTAACTCTACCTATATCCACCTCTCTTCCCCATCCATGAATTTATCCAGACTCCTTTTAAAGACCCCAATAGACTCCGCATTGACCACCTGACGACTGAGTCCATTCCAATCATTCACCACCCTATTTGTAAACCAGTCTCTCCCTATTTTCTTTTTAAATCTTTTGTATGACGAGTAACTTCTGGTGGTAATGATAATAATGGTATGATTATGATAAAAATGGTACTTTGATAATACAATATTAGTAATGATAATAATGATAATAATAATACCAACAATAATAATAATAATAATATAATAATATTGCATAAAAGTCAACGGAGTTAGTTAAACATGGCAAGACGTTACCGCAGAGTTTCTTGCTACAATCCCAGTGGATGTGTCTTGCTACCGTGGTAAGGCTCCGCCATTTCTGTCCTAATTTCTACCAAACTTTCAGGAAAGGTTAAGGTCATCCCTGGAATGGTTTTAAACTACACTTTTTCACATCTAAATCTGTGGCAAAAATTTTCGAGTGGCAAAAAAATTTCAGTGCCAATTTACATATCTTCAATTCTCTCTCTCTCTCTCTCTCTCTCTCTCTCTCTCTCTCTCTCTCTCTCTCTCTCTCTCTCTCTTCTCTCTCTCTCTCTCTCTCTCTCTCTCTCTCTCTCTCTCTCTCTCTCTCTCTCTCTCTCTCTCTCTCTCTCTCTCTCTCTCTCTCTCTCTCTCTCTCTCTCTCTCTCTCTCTCTCTCTCTCTCTCTCTCTCTCTCTCTCTCTCTCTCTCTCTCTCTCTCAAGGGAGATAGAAGAGGAGAGAGTCTGACGGGACGCGCGCCACTCACACACCTACATCTTGCCTTCCTGCAGGGCTGCTCTGCACATGGCTGCACCCAGGGAAGTAGAGTACGTAACAATTAATTGGTAAGTTACAGAGATTTTCGTAGCGTAACTTTGCATATAGGCCCGTCCACACTAGGCATTACGATGCGCATTATAATGCTGGAACTCAATTTTCGTGTTGAGTGATGCTGGGGGCAAATCTAGCGCGGGGCATTTCTGCAACGTAATGCGCGCATCAGTAGCCGTCTGGCTCTCTGTGGTACAAGTCAGTCAATGTATAATTCAGTAAACTCCCGCATCATGTGCTGCGAGAAGTAATGTGCGCATCACGCCAAGGTGTAGTGTGGACACAAACCCGTTTTGCATCACTTCCCGCAGCACATAATGCGCATTGTAATGCCTAGTGTGGACGTATGATGGAAGACGCTAGAAAACCTAGCTAGATCAAGAACGCTTCCCAAAAATGCCGGGCCAAATCTCCCGCCGTGGGAGAGCGCCGGACCCAAGGCTTCACCCAACCAGTGGGTTGGAAGGCTAGGCAGTGTGGCAAGATGTCGGGCCAACAAGTATTAAGTGGTGAGAGGACTATGGAAGGGTGTGGCAGTCCCTAGCATTATGTATGGCCTGGAAACAATGGTGTGGTCTAGGAAGGAGTTGGACAGATTGGAAGTAACACAGAACAAAGCAGGCTCACCGTTTACGTCACAGTCTCGAGGCGTCACCAATGTTTTGTGCTATTTTTTCAATGAACACTCCACACTGCCTCTCCCTTCTCCCTCCCTCATGATTCCTGCTCTATCTATTTCCTATCTGTCTTCTGCTTTTTCCTTACCTTCCCTCCTCCTCCTCCTCCCTTCCAGTCTTTCTTCATCCGTCTCCGTTTCTCCTTTTCTCCCTCTCCCCTTCTTCCGTCCCTCATTCATCTCCCTGTCCTCCTTTCCTACACCTCCAGGCAGAGGACAGCGGTCGGAGTATCTAGTAAAATTATATCCCGTATGACCTCGCTCGTTCCAAGCCTCGTAAAGCTTCCCTGAACAATAAATAATCTCTCTTCAAATGGTAAAATAAGAGAAAAAACGTAAAAATTAAATTATTATCATGAATAAATCGCCCAAAATAATGTTGTTAGTGATACAGGTGACTCGTGAGGCATTGAAACGGACTTGAAGCAGAGTTCACTTTCCATTCGAAGCTTGGGTCGTTTGTCTCGTCAACTCCTGTAGGTGAACCGCGACAGTGGCGTAGCTAGGTATTTATGATTGGGTGGGCACCTGGGAGGGCACAGCTGACTATGGGTGGGCACTAGATGAGCTGAACAAGCCCATACAGCTGGGGAGTTTGGTGGGGACTGGGGACTTACTTGCACTTACAGTGCCAAGACCCCCCCCCCCCCCCCTTGCATATTTTGCATTCTGACCAATATCAAGAGTTTATCTGATGTCGTATGTACTATGGAAGGTTATTAGATTTTATTCTAGGAGTGTGTGTTGAGTACTGTAGGGTATCATCCAGTTGCTGATGGAGAACGAAATAAAGCAGTCATGACAAAAAATGAAATACATATATTACCACTTATACAAAATAGAAATAACATAATTGATACTGAAAATTTTAAAAAAATGCAGAAGTTTTAAAGCAGCAGGCAAATAAAATAAAAATTTCCACTGAGAAAGTGAAAATACCTCACTTAAGCAGAATTCTTCTGTTCTTGTGGTTCTCAGCAAACTTATCAACAAATTCTTCTAAATCAAGGCTTTTAACTCGCCTGCTTTCAATTGACAACACAGCAAGATTATCTAATCTCTCATTGCCCGTTGTATTTCTCAGTGTAGTTTTGATTAATTTCAGAGCAGAAAAGCTTCCCTCTGCTGAAGCTGATGACACAGGTAATACTACATAAATTTTGGCCAGTCTGTAGAACTCAGGAAATGCCTCTTCATATGGACCAAGAATTCTCACTAAATCTAACAGTGATTTGGGATTTTCATTGTCACTTACATCCTTATAGCGTCTTTCTAACATGCGTTTTACAAAGTGCAGCTCATGGTTAAGATCTTCCTCATTAGCACGAAATGCATGAATAAGTCTAGACATTTTCTCAAAAGATAAGAACTCCTTACTTTGTGGATTCAGTGCCTGTAATGCTTTCATAAGTTCACATGCTTCATTATTGAAGCGCCTTGTCATTTCTGTTAACATATGATCTAGAATAGGATAGAAGAAGTTAATTCGTGTTGAATCCTTAACACTGAAATCAGAGTGTGTGCTCCCTGACTGTTTTCCAATATAATCAGTAACAACAAAATCCTGCAATTTTGTAGACAGTTTCCGTTTCCTTGGTGATCTACACAATCTACATTCTGAAGTATCAAAACCATGAGCTGCTGAGTTTCTCTCAACTTCATCCCACAAAGCATCAAAAGAGGCTGGGTCTGACCGCATTTCTTCAAGGTGGGCTCTTACAGTTTCAATTAATTCTACAGCTGTTACCATGTCAAGATTGGCTGATTGTAGCAAATTTGATAAACGATTTATCCTACCAAGAATATGTGTCATAATGGCTAGCTTCATAGCAAACCCAGCATCTATTTGACCTAAAAGTCCTCTTGCATCAATAGCTCTGTCAGCATTGCAGTCATTTGATAAACCTTCTAGAACACGCAGAACGGCATTCAGTCTCTTTCATTACTTTGCAAGTATCATACCTGCAAGCCCATCTGGTATCTGAAAGTCGTTGTAGCTCTCTAGTTTGCTCATTGGAATGCATTTCCTTTTGCACATCCAACCATTTTGCATGGACATAAGATCCACTGATGAATACATACAGTTTTTCCAATAATGAGAAGAACTGTGCAGTCAAGAGGGAGACACGTACCAATTAAGTACCAACACAAGGCATTATAGAAAAATTGTAAGGGTAACTGGTGTAATTTAGTTATGTTCGTTGCTATTAAAAGTGATCAATAGAAAGTATATGAATTTAACTCACTCAGAGGCACGTTTCTTTCTTTCAAGCAGAGGAAAAAATATTTATTGTATTTGAGGTCGAGGGTAAGTCATCAGTAGAAATTATTTATAATACTCCATGCATGCTCCCTCAGTCCTACCTAGTGGAACACGGTTCCCACACCACACGGCAGCCGTGGCCAGTGGGTGGGCACCTGGGCGGGCACCGGCTTCTCGTGGGTGGGCACGTGCCCACCCAGGCCCACCCGTAGCTACGCCACTGCAATAGGTATGTGGCAGTGGAAGCGATTAGAGGAGACATGGGATGGAGCACGTTCAGAGAGAGGATAGCAAAGGCAGGACTGAGGTACAGAGCTAGACTGCAACGAATGGATGACAGCAAATGGGCAAGTAAGGTTTGGGACTGGAATATGTATGGGAAGTGGATGAAAGACTCAGTAAAAGTGGAAAGATGGACAGGTGAACTGGGAATGTTTGTGACAGGAGTGATGAGACATGGGAGTATGGCTGTATGCAAAAAGGAAATAAATAGGAGAGTGGAAGAGAAAGGGAAAGAAGAATGGCAGAGGGGAATGAGTGAGAAATCAACACTGGAATGGTACAGGAGAAAGGACCAGCCACGGTATGAAAGGTTCTATGATGGTGGCTATGGAGGGGATTTACTCTTCAGGGGGAGCATTTTCGAACACTACTAAGACCATCTTAGGGGACTAAGACCATCTTAGCGCTAGTTGGACATTTTCGGAAGCAAATTTCGCTCCGCCTAAGACAGCGCAGCGAGTGTAAACTAAGGCAGGGTTGGGGTCGTCTTAGCCCGCAATTTTCTTTGTCACCATAACAACAATGGTTATATTATTGGTTATATCAAAGACTACTCTATACTGGACTTGCTACTCGTGCCCCGCGCCAACCCGCCCATGACCAGTGGAGGCCAGTTTTGCGATTCCTGCCATTTTTTAACATCACCCCTATTTCCCTTCCTAAGGTTTATCAGTATATATGATATACCGTTATCTTCGTAACCGTTTGTTCTATGATATTATCAAATAAAAAAACAGTTAAAAATACACTAAAAGAAATGCCATTATGACAGAGTGAAGAAATATGCATGATCTCAATATATACTTAAACTCTTCGCCATTTAAATATTTTTGCGAGAAAAACATTTTAGATGCTAAGCGATAGAAAGAAGCGGATTTTTCATTAGCTTTCCATTGGATCTAATTTTTCGTTTTCTGATAATGAATTACCACCATGCCTAAATTAGCGTTAACTAAAAAAAATAACATCATCAATCGTATCGGCAGTAAAAAAGTGTTCCATGAATACAGTAGACTATGGCATATCAGTATAAATGATACACTTGTTATCTTCGTCGGAATGTTTGTTACTATAATATTATCAAATAAAAAAACTGTAAAATACACTAAAAGAAATTCCATTATGAGACTGAAGAAATATGCATGAACTTATATTCACTTAAACTCATCGCAATTTGATATTTTGCGTGAAGACTTTTTACATGCAACATATCAATAGAAGCGGAATGTAATTAGCTTTCCATTGCTATATTTCATTTTCTGATAGATTAATTAGAACCATGTATAAATTAGCGTTAACTAAATAAATAACATCATCCATTGGGTAATTATCCCGATAGATGATGTTATTTTTTTAGTTAACGCTAATTTATGCATGGTTATGATTCATTTATCAGAAAACGAAATATAGCAATGGAAAGCTAATGAAAATCCGCTTCTTTCTATCGCTAGCATCTAGAATGTTTTCTCGCAAAATATTAAATGGCGATGAGTTCAAGTGAATATTAATTAAGTTCATGCATATTTCTTAACTCTCTCATAATGGCATTTCTTTATTGCATTTTACTGTTTTTTATTTGATAATATTATAGAACAAACATGTACGAAGATAACGGTATATCATATATACTGATAAACCATAGGAAGGGAAAAGGGAGTGATGTTCGAAAAATGGCAGGAATCGCAAAACTGGCCTCCACTGGAAATAAGCCCAAAATGGAGTAGCAAGTCCAGTATAGAGTAGTCTTTGGTTTATATATTATAATTGAGGCGTCCCGCTTAGAAGGGCCCGCTCGCGCCAAAATAAAAAAGTGAGAAAAAAAATGCCTTCAAATTTTGGCGAACTTCTGACAACCATAACTTTCTTATTAATTATGCTATGACAATGAACTTAGTCTACAAAATAACCGGTAGGGGCAATCACAATCACGATTGGCCTCAAAAAATGTTCGAGATCGTGATATTCACATACCAAATTTTTTGCATAGTTATGGCATACTGTGTTATGGTTTCGGAAGTTCACCAAAGTTTTGAGTGCTTTTTTTTTTTTTAATACTGCACAATAAGTGGTAATTAGTTTAATATTGGAACATAAAAACACAAAATAACATATATTAACAATAACATAAAGTGGAAAAAATGGTTGGAGAAACAGTGCGTTGGCTTAAGGCCCGCTCATCCAGTTACCCTCTAGTAGTAGTAGGGAAGGTAGTTAATATAAAACTACTAGTAGTAGTAAGTAACTATTAAAAAAAATTACATCTTATATTACTATCACTACTACTAAAAAAAAAAAAAAAAAAAAAAAAAAAAAAAAAAAAAAAAAAAATAGTTAGTAGCAGTAGTAATTTTTTTTTTTTTTTTTTTTTTTTTTTAACCAACCCTCCATCCCTATTGGAAACTGTTGTAGTAAAAAACACAAGTTCTTCCGTTTCACAAAAAAAAAAAAAAAAAAAACTAATGAGAAACGTCATGTTTTCGTAATTTCAGACCACGGCCAGAGACCTAAGTCTGTTGCTGCGTAATTTGCGGACTTGTAGGAGACCCGCGAAACCAGTTCGAAAGAGATGCGTGGGAACCCAGGCCTTGGAAGGATACAAAAGATGGGTTGCCCGTGGCTGGGCTATTTGGTTGGCGCGGGCCGTAACAAAATGGACTATTTATTATTGCCTTATAATAACAATCCGGGGCCCGTCGCGGGTCTGCAGGCTGACCATGAAAACAAACGAAATCATGTTTGCACAGATAAAAAAAAAAAAAAAAAAAAGAAATTTAGATTTTTGAAAACATTAATTACATTTTAAATTTAAACTAAGGTTGTTTTACTGGGGAGGTGAAAACTGTGTGTGGGTGTGTTCCCTTTTTTTATTTTTATTTATTTGTTTATTTATTTTACTTTTTAATTTATTTATCGTTCAATACCAAATTTTTAGTTTTCAATACCAAATTTTTAAGGTTCTAATACCAATCCCCGGTGCTTCCAATACCAAAGAATGGTTTTTTTCAATACCAAATTTACCCTAATTTGGTTTTGGGAAAAATACCAAATGCCAACCCTGCTCCCTTTTATCTGAAGGAGCGTCCCGTTATAAAGAGGGGAGGGAGGGGAGGGCTCCTGATAGGCCGATCCTCCCTTCACTGGAGTGAGGAGCGGCCCATCTAATACGGAATTTCCCCGAGGAAATTTTCCGAATTATAACGGCCACTCTCCTGGGGAGGGGTTAGCCCTTTTTTAACGCGGAATATTTGCTCACAAACGTGTTACGTCTGGGAATCGATTGGTCGAACCCCCCAAAAAATAATATTTATTTTCCCCTTGTAAAAATGTTCGGAAAACCCTTACTGAACAGGACCACTCTCCACTCCCGGGACGAAAGTTAGACCTAATTTGAGTGATAAAACACTTTTTAATCGATTTTTGGGGGGAGAATGGTTTTTGACGGGCCCTCTAAAGCGGACGCCTCATATTTTTAGACTGTATATAGTATATTAGGCTGTTAAATACACTTTTGGTTAATATATTAAATATATTAGGGGTGGCTGGGGTGGAATAATATGATTTGCGGGACAAAAGAAAACGGTTAGCAGATTAATATTTAAACATATCAAAACACCAAACCAAAAAAAAAAAAAGTTTCGTTATTCACGATAATAACACATACTGGCTAGATGTGTGGGGGAGGATGAAAAGGGGAGGGGAAAAAGAGGAGGGGGAAAAAAGGGAAAAAATAAGGGAAAGGAAAAAAAAAGGGAGAGAGAGGGGAGGAGAGAGGGAGGGGGGGAGGGGAGAGAAAAGAAGAGAGGAGGAGGAGGGAAAAAGAGAAGGAGAAAGAGGAGAAGAGAAGAGAGAGAGAGGAGAGGAGAGAGAGAGAGAAAGGGAAGGAGAGAGAGGGAGGAGGAGAGGAAGGGAGAGGGAGAGGGAGGAAAGAGAAGAGGAAAAGAAAAGGGAGAGAGAGAGAGGAGAGGGAGAGAGAAGAGGGGGAGGAGAGAGAAAAGGGGAGAGAGAGGGGGAGAGAGAGGGAGAGAAGAAGATGGGGAGAGAGAAGGAGGGAGGAGAGGAGAAGAGGGAGAGAGAGGGAAGTTAGAGAGAGAGAGAGGGAGGAGAATTTATTTAACAAGGATCCTGGGAATTGAGAGAAGAGGAAAACAGAGAGGAATACGAAATGAAAAGGAAAGGAGGGCACCCAAAAGCTTGTGGTATTTATGACTACATGGTTACGATATTTAAACCGTTTTCACCCGTGTAAAGGTTACCGAGTAGGGATTGGGTCCGTAGGTTACCTTGGGGGGGTTTTCCCCGAACCAAACTCCGGGGCTTGAGTTATTGGTGACTTTTCAAAATTTTATGGTCCATCAGACTCCTTGATTTGGGGCTACGTGGACTACAAAAATGTACTTTGGATACATCATTAACAAGGTAAAATTTTAATCCTCCCGGTTTTTTTCTTAGTTACTCTTAAAAAAAAAGGGGGGGGGTAAAAAAGGGTTTTTTGTGGTTTGAAAAACTGCTACCCTTTTTCTACCCTTACAAATATACCCTTTCGGATCGACGCATATACCCTTTTCCAACCCTCTCGTCTGAAAAGGGTAGATAAAGGGTAGATGAGGTATCATCGGCAGCATCTATCCTCCAGCCCTGGACATAGGGCTAAAAGGGCAGTGGATGTGGCGATGTAACAATTCTACCCTTTAGATAGTACCGTGCTCATTTCTGAGTGTGTCTAATATGCCAGTGCGTGCCCGCTCTAAATGTTCTCCAGTCTCCAGCAGTCACGTTAGATTACCTTTACACCTTTCTGCATCATTATTGACCCACGCCTACGGAGTCATGGCGTAGGTAGGGCAGTCCAGCTCCGTCTGTTGTACTGTGGTTGGTTTTTAGTCCGTAGTCTGATCTCAATATCAACGAATGCCTAGGGGCGCACCAAACTGGACAATGGGTAACTCGCCGCCGTTTAAGTTGGTCGAAAATAGGGCCGCCTCACTCCCCCCCTCCGAACGCACAGGGAATTGGGCTGGGGTGTTGGGGCTTAGGGCGAAACTTGGATTAAGGCATTCTTAGTGCTCTTAGGCAACACCATCCTGCCAATCCGTGCGTTGCGTGTAAAGGGTGGGAAGTGAGAGGGCCCATTTTTCGCCAACATTAACGTCCGGCCGAGTAATAGTTCGTTGCCACTATGAGAAAGAAAGAAAGAAGCAAATTCTAAACATTGTTGGTTTACGTGTAACAAAACCATTTGAGATTGTCTTTCAGAGCAGCATACTTTACTACGGGGACCTTCTGCTAGCTCTATGTATAACCGAATTGCCCGCGAGGCGAAGCGTGAGCTGCTAGTCTTACCATAAGACCCATTCGCGTAAGGGGAGTGGAAACAATTCGTAATCCAAAAAGTGAATACTACTCCTAAATTTGTCGGATTAGAGCATTGAAATTTGACATGCAAGTAGTGCTGGCCATAAATCTTACCCTTTCAAAATTCAATTGCTTTGGGGGGGAATGGGGGGCCCTTTTTGTTTGGGGCGGTTATTGAAAACCCAAAAAAGAAAGAAAAAAAGAAAAAAAAAATTTTTTGGAAAAAATTTTGGATTTTTTTTTTAGAGAGAATTTGGGAAAAAAGAGAAAGGGGAAAGGACGGTTTTTTAAAAAATTTTTAAGGGGGGGAACCCTTTTAAGAAAAAGTGAATAACTTCCAAAAGGGAAAAGGGGAAAGGGAATAGGGGGAAAACAAGGGGGGCCGTTTTTTTTTTTTTTTGGGCACCCCTTTAAGAGTAAAGGTTGATTTAAAAAATTTTTTAAAAAATTCTTTTTTTACAGTTTTTTTTGGGCCGGGGGGTTTTTAAAAGGAGAGGGGAAAAAAAAGGGGCCCCAAGGGACCCAAATTTTTTTTGTTGATTTTGTAGTAATTAAAAGAGGGGGAAAAGAAAAAAAGAAAAGTACAGTTTAAATTTTCCTTTGGGAATTTTACCAAACAGTCTTACTTATCACGTGCCTTCGCTTCCTCTTACAAAATCGCAATTAGACACTTAGGTTTGTGAACTTTGGGTCGTTGAATTAGACGAAAAAGTTTAGAAATTAAAGGAAGACATGTCACAAAGGCCATTTTTGTTTTATTAAGTTTGGGTCAGCTCACTTTTATAGGACACTTTTGTAATTCTATTTGTTATTTGATGGCGAGGCATTTGATTGAAGAAGAAAAAAGAAAAGTGACAAGGTTGATGTGAATTGAGACTCATTGTTATGTTTGATTTATTGCAGGGAAAAAAAAAAATATAACTGTTATATTATAAACTTAAGAGGAATATTTTTTTTTATTAAAAAAGAAAAAAAGTGATGATGTTAGTTGTTAAGGAAAAAATGTTATTAAATTGAATGAAAGGAAAGTTATGAATATTGCTAAAGGGTACATGGATAGGATTTACCCTCACACCAACTTTCCGGGCTATAACAAATCGTATGTTATCGAACCATAAAATTACGAAAAGTAACTGAATATACCAAATTAGTTAGTTGATCTAACACGATCTGTTGATCGTGTTAGATCAATGAGCCAACAAAAACATGATCTAAATCTTTTTTTTCTCATACATTACATATTCTTTCCCTGAGGATCCCTTGAGACCCAGAACGTAATTTCCATTATAATTTAGGTACCATTAGACGATTTTTAGTGACTATATGCAATATTTTATAGCTATTACTTGTTTAGTATCCTTGTCCACTAACTCATGTGGTATATTCAGTGACTTTTCATTATTTTATGGCTGACAACAGACAATTTTTTATACCAAAGGAAAGATCTGGGTCTCAAGGGGTTAAAGACTGAAGGTAGTTAAGATGTGTGTTAGTGTGGGAGTGGATGTCTTAACAACGTGTAAAAGTAGTGGTGAATAACTAATAAACATAATAGTTAATGATGTGGTTAATACACTAACTATCCATTGGTTGTAGTAGTGATGAAGCTGAACATGACCAATATCTGGGAAGGTAAGGAAATATTGTTCTTTTTCGATGTAATGCAATGAGGCTCAATTAGTATTATTTCTATGCTATTTACTGATCTCATTAATTATGTTACAAATTCATATCTAATTTAACACCGTATCAAATTCACACAACAAAAATATCCAACTATTAACCAATAATCAAATATTAAGCCGTTCCCAGGCACGCCAGGCGGAGCGTACTGACCGTTCCCAGGCACGGCAGGCGGAGCGTACTGACCGTTCCCAGGCACGGCAGGCGGAGCGTACTGACCGTTCCCATGCACGGCAGGCGGGGCGTACTGACCGTTCCCAGGCACGGCAGGCGGGGCGTACTGACCGTTCCCAGGCACGGCAGGCGGAGCGTACTGACCGTTCCCAGGCACGCCAGGCGGGGCGTACTGACCGTTCCCAGGCACGGCAGGCGGGGCGTACTGACCGTTCCCAGGCACGGCAGGCGGAGCGTACTGACCGTTCCAGGCACGGCAGGCGGAGCGTACTGACCGTTCCCAGGCACGGCAGGCGGAGCGTACTGACCGTTCCCAGGCACGCCAGGCGGAGCGTACTGACCGTTCCCAGGCACGCCAGGCGGAGTGTACTGACCGTTTCCCAGGCACGGCAGGCGGAGCGTACTGACCGTTCCCAGGCACGGCAGGCGGAGCGTACTGACCGTTCCCAGGCACGGCAGGCGGAGCGTACTGACCCGTTTCCCAGGCACGGCAGGCGGAGCGTACTGACCGTTCCCAGGCACGGCAGGCGGAGCGTACTGACCGTTCCCAGGCACGGCAGGCGGAGCGTACTGACCGTTCCCAGGCACGGCAGGCGGGGCGTACTGACCGTTCCCAGGCACGCCAGGCGGGGCGTACTGACCGTTCCCAGGCACGCCAGGCGGGGCGTACTGACCGTTCCCAGGCACGGCAGGCGGAGCGTACTGACCGTTCCAGGCACGGCAGGCGGAGCGTACTGACCGTTCCCAGGCTCGCCAGGCGGGGCGTACTGACCGTTCCCAGGCACGCCAGGCGGAGCGTTCTGACCGTTCCCAGGCACGGCAGACGGAGCGTACTGACCCGTTTTCCCAGGCACGCCAGGCGGAGCGTACTGACCGTTCCCAGGCACGCCAGGCGGAGCGTACTGACCGTTCCCAGGCACGGCAGGCGGAGCGTACTGACCGTTCCCAGGCACGCCAGGCGGAGCGTACTGACCGTTCCCAGGCACGCCAGGCGGAGCGTACTGACCGTTCCCAGGCACGCCAGGCGGAGCGTACTGACCGTTTCCCAGGCACGGCAGGCGGAGCGTACTGACCGTTCCCAGGCACGCCAGGCGGAGCGTACTGACCGTTCCCAGGCACGCCAGGCGGAGCGTACTGACCGTTCCCAGGCACGCCAGGCGGGGCGTACTGACCGTTCCCAGGCACGCCAGGCGGGGCGTACTGACCGTTCCCAGGCACGCCAGGCGGAGCGTACTGACCGTTCCCAGGCACGCAGGCGGGGCGTACTGACCGTTCCCAGGCACGCCAGGCGGGGCGTACTGACCGTTCCCAGGCACGCCAGGCGGGGCGTACTGACCGTTCCCAGGCACGCCAGGCGGAGCGTACTGACGACCGTCAAAGTCGTGCCGTGCCGTGCCGTAACGTACGTGGATTATCTCTTTCTCTCTTTCTCTCTTTCTCTCTCTTTCTCCCTTTTCATCCTCCACAGCTACCGTAGATAACAATCAAGTCGCCACCTGCAGTGATGTCGCCAGCCGCCAAATATTACGAATTATAGCATTACTACTGATTTTTATGTGCCACTGAAGATGATACACAGTAGTTTATATCATGACTGTATAATCTACCCTGTTTCAGCATTGTTTTATGCTTTGTATCTGCAAGTATAGACGATTTACAATTTCACTACGCGGTTTTTTTTCGGGCAACGACGGCTGCGGTACGACACTCAGTAAATAAACACTAGATGGCGACTCTACTGTTGGTAGCCACTTTGTAGATATTTTTGTCATTTGTTCATTTATAGCCCTACTATGACACAGATGAAGACACAAAATGACACAGACTCTCCAGATAGCCCCTTCTAACTTTCCTGAAATCATGGATGTAGAAATGTAAGTATTAACGCCACCACACGTCTGTAAACAGAAAAAAAAGTTGTCCTGGCGATTTTACTGTTATCTACGGATAGAAACCATAAACTAGAAACCATATCTAGTCCACTAAAAAAAAACACAGAAACCATATCTAGTCCACCAAGCCCACCCCAAACAGGGTTTTCACCATTAACCTCATCTAATGATCTCATCTCACCATTAACCTAATCTAACCGCCTACCCAAGAAGCTTATTAATTAACCTAACCTCACCGATTTTTAGTGATGGAACAAGGGGTGTAAAAACGGGGGGCACCATAGTTTTCATATACCGTATAGGCTATAATAATATATATATATTATATATTTATATTTATATATATTTATATTATATTATATATATATATATATATATATATATATATATATATATATATATATATATATATATATATATATATATATATATATATATAATATTTATACATAGTGTATTATACAGCCTAATATACTATATATAGTCTAAAATATATAATATATAACCAATAATATAACCATTGTTGTTATGGTGACGAAGAAAATTGCGGGCTAAGACGACCCCAACCCTGCCTTAGTTTACACTCGCTGCGCTGTCTTAGGCGGAGCGAAATTTGCTTCTGAAAATGTCCAACTAGCGCTAAGTTGGTCTCAGTCCCCTAAGATGGTCTTAGTAGTGTTTGAAAATGCCCCCCCAGGACAAAGTCGCTGGAGGTAAATAGTCTTATGTACAGATGGAAGAATGGTGGCAGCAAGGTGTGTGACAGGAGTGGATGAAACCGTGGAGCACTTGATGCTGGAATGTGAACGGTATGAGTATGCTAGAACAAAGATGTTGGAGGTAGTGGTAAGAGAGGTCGGAGTGGAAGAATGGCGAGAGATGAGAGACAGGAGAGTGGAGATGGAGTACCTGCTGGGGTTGTGTGCTGAGGGGAGGAGTGACAGTCGTGTGGTTGAGAGTGTAAAAGAATTCTTGGAGAGCACGCATGAGAGAGTATGAGAGCCTGGGGGCCCCTCAGTGATGGGGGATCCCGTATGGGTGTGGTGCTGGGAGGGGGGGTGAACACCTGGCTGTGTCCCCCCCCCCCCCCTTTTTGCTTCTCTCCCAACAGATTACGCGTGTGGGAGAACGCCGGACCCAAGGCTTCACTGACAGCAGCCGCTGGCTGACTTCCAAATCAAGATCAAGATCAAGATCTTCTGGCAGGCGAGAGAAGGCTGAGGGAACCGACCTTGTTTACAGTTTTTTTTGTGAGATTATGCCCAACACTGCACGCCAGAGGACCAATACATGTGTGTTCGTGACCCTGTGGCTGACGGCGGTGGCGGCGGCGGTGCTGGTGGTGCTGCTGGGGGGAGAAATAGGTGAGAGGCAGGTTGGTGAGGAACCACCGATCGTGTGTGGGTTGTGACAGCACAGTAACCTGTAGGCTGGTATAAATCAACCTGTTTTTCATAAAGGGTCAATTGTCAATAGGGAGTATTGGTTAAAACTGCATACTGTATTTACCTTATTCACTTCCGGAAACCAAAAATATAGCACTTATTTCAATGTAATAATAGCGGTAAAATTTCGGTAGTGGGCATTCACCGATTTCAAGGCCGAAACTTGGTTTTCCGAATAGTTTTGATGTATTTTGAATGAATCTGGCACTCGTTTTTGTCGGAAATAAATTTATGTATAGAGGTGTGGGAGGGGGGATACCCGCCCCGCCCCTCTCCCCGTCCCGCAAATCTTGCTCCGCTTCGCACTGCCGTAGTGTTGATCATTTTCTTTTTTTCTTGATATCATTTGTTACTAAACCAAACCCCACCTCTAACCTAACCTAACCTAATCTGATTCAACCTAACTTAACCGTTTCTGGCTGAAATAACTGTAGGTTTTCGGTAGTACATGTAACGTCATTATTGTTCAATTGCGCCATGGTAAATGGGGCTCAAAATAATCAGAAGGTAGAAATCTACACGATGATGTAGGTAAGAATCATAGGACTTTTGAGAGCCCACTACCGAACTAATACCATAATGGCTAGGTTAGGTTACGTTTAGGTTTGGTTTGGTTAGATTTAGGTTAGGTTTGGGTTACTTTTTGTAGTTATTTAGGGTTAGGGTAGATTATTAGGTTAGGTAGAGTATTATTTATAAGCGAATCTGATGGTGGACGATTGCCTGGCTGCGGAATATTTACCCTTGCCTACTTACTGTGACTTCATGTGTTTGCCTTTTCCATTTCGATGACTGCTTTTTAAATGTTAGGTTTGTAAGGCTAAAAGGTGCCAAGTTTTGTGTGTGTTCAAGTTATTTCCTTTTTTTCTGCATTTTTTTGCTGTACGGTAGGAGTTTTTCTTGAAGAATGTTGGTCAGTGAATGGAATATTCCTCTCTGGGTCTTGTCTTGATGTTTCCTACTCTGCGTCTGGTGTCACTGCTTGGGGTGCAGTCAGTTCGTACACAAGTTTTTCGTTACACCAAAAAGTTGTTTCGTAGTCTATATGAAACCATGGTCGTTTCGTACACTCGGCTCAAGAGTTGAACTTAATTACAAGAGTTACGAATCGACACAAGGTATGTACGAAAAAACTCAAAATCAGTGTACGAAACAACTAACAAAACCTGGGTACGAAACAACTTGTGTACGAAACTCCCTGTAACCCTCTACTTGCGTTATGTTTTTTTCAATTCTCTCTTTGATTCTAGTGAAATCGTGTACGAACAACTATAAACCTGGGTACGAACAACTGTGTACGAATCCTGTAACCTCTGCTTGCGTATGTTTTTCATCTCTCTTTGATTCTAGGTGTGTGGGGTTACGTGTGTTTAATAAGATATCATTTTACTTTTTATGTACGGTAGTTTTTTTATTCGTCTTTAATCCTGCGAGGGTGAAAGAAAACGACTGCCATGGTTTGGGTCTGGTTCCACTAACTAACTTACACGACTATTTTATCAATAGAATTTGGATGTTTTGTTTCTCGTTTAATCCTTGATTTGCGAAGAGTTTATGCTTCTTTATTTAAGTGTTCTGTATTTTATTGAAATCCTCCGAAGAGTTTTTTTTTTTTTTTTTTACATCACAAAGGACTGGCCAAAAAAAAAAAAAAAGAGGTAACAAAATGTCTGCTTAGTTGCCAGTCCCTATATAGAAAACAGTACGAGAATAAAGAAAGAGAGGTGGGCCAATTTAGTTAGGCCAACAAGGAATGTTTCTCCATTGCCTGTCATTATTAATTCCTTTTCTTTCTACCTTTACTGCCGCAGCCCCGACCCCCTGGACCCACACCACCGTGCAGGGCACCAAGTGTGTGGGCGCCCCCATCCAGGGCTGGTACTTCCCCCACGGCAAGCATGGCTGCATCACCGCCATAGACTCCACCACCAACCACCACAAGGACATCGCCAGCCACCCGGACAACATCCACTACTCATTCCAGGTGACCAAGATGAATGGCTACTTCTCTGATGGTCTCCTATGAATGATCATTTTGTATCTCAGACTTCTTAACCCTTGAGACCCTTAACGTAATTTCCATTGCAATTTGGGTACCATTAGATGATTTTTAGTGAATATAAGCAATATTTTATAGATATGACCTATCCTTGTCGACTAACTAATTTGGTATATTAAGTTACTTTTCGTAATTTTATAGCTAACAACAGACAATTTTTTATATAGCTAAGGAAAGATCTGGGCGTGAAGGGGTTAATATAATTCAAACGTGAAACCTAAATATATCTCATAAATTCTGTGTTTCTCTCTATAATTCAGCCAACCCCTTGCCGCTATAGAGAGTGTTTGCCAGAACCCATTGCTACAGCACCCATTTTCTGGTATTGTGTGAGTTTCTATATGCTCTGAAGCCTGCACAGTGACGGTGACGGTACACACAGAGGCTACAACACTGTAAACACATTGCTAGGCATAAAGAAAAGCAGTACAAATACGTATATGTATAATTAATATGAATTAAAAACGCCTCTAAATTTGTGGTGTCGGCACTTCTTTGCAGAATTATGCCGGGCACAGGTAGCCAGGCAGGCCTCTAACGGAAATTGTTCTCCATTATACCATTATTATTGATATACCATTCTTTGAAATATTTGTACACACCATACTACATAGATAAAGCAACGCAGGATAATTCCGTTATAGGGAATTTTCATAACGGAGTGGAATTTTTCGGTTATAAAGAGTTTCCGCTATAGAGAATTCCGTTATAGGGATTTAACACTGTAATTCATTGTATGAGATCTAAACTAAGTGTAGGCCTGACCTCCATTCTTGCCATTATCATTATCATGCCTCGGCGGCTTCCCACACTGCAACCTTACTTTCTTGCCTTCATTACTTCTTTCCTTCATTTTAGTAGATTTTGAGGTAGGGAACGCAGACACTGGTTGATGATTGCATGCTGGTAATGTGGTGTGTGTGTGTGGCTGTGTGTGTGTGTGTGTGTGTGTTGTGTGTCACTTCTCCTGATGGAAGGGCCTCACATACCTCACTGTGCCTCACCTCATTTTGGCCTCCACACTTGCAGGTTCCCCCAGTGGAGGCGAGAGGTGGAGGTGGATTCTCAATATGGCAGAGGAGGCTTTACGCAGTCCTCCGCCTCCGCCTCCTCCACATAGATGGTAAGTAATGCCTTGTTTATTACCTCTCTCTCCCCCCTCACCACAAGTTCACCCCAGTCACCCTTATCATCACTCGCCTCTCACTTTTTGTCATCATTATAACTCCATACTTATTCTACTCACTCCACGTGTTTACTTCTGTATCTATAACCTCTTCTTCTATCCTCCTTTTGGCCCTCCCCCTCTTTTATTATCTTATGTTCTTATGTAGCTTCCTTATGTTCTTATGTTCTTATGTAGCTTCCTTATTTTCTTATGTAGCTTCCTTATGTTCTTATGTTCTTATGTAGCTTCCTTATGTTCTTATGTTCTTATGTAGCTTCCTTATGTTCTTATGTTCTTATGTAGCTTCCTTATGTTCTTATGTTCTTATGTAGCTTCCTTATTTTCTTATGTTCTTATGTAGCTTCCTTATTTTCTTATGTTGTTCTTACGTAGCTTTCTTATTTTCTTATGTTGTTCTTATGTAGCTTCCTTATGTTCTGATGTTCTTATGTAGCGTCCTTATTTTCTTATATTCTTATGTAGCTTTCTTATGTTCTTACACCCCCATCATTATACTTTAGTTATTACATATTAACATTATATATACATTATACTTTAAGTCACACTCATTCATATACTCATGGTCCTCCTTGTCATTCCTCAGGTCACTTCTCAGGACACAGCAGCCAGGTCACCCTCAAGACCCGCCTGGGATACACGTCTTCAAGGGAGCCATACAGGTCCTCCCTCATCGCCAGTGGCTACCAGGAACGCAAGCTGTCCTGCAACTCCATCAAACGCCATGTCTTCCGCGGGCAAGCCTTTGACTGTTCCCCTCAGGTCCTGGCGGTGCTTTTCTCCCTCCAGCACGACCGCTACCTCCTCAACCTGCTCATCCCCACCAAGAGGGATGACACCAATGAGAGGACCAATCGTAACCTTGGCCGCGTGACAGACGTGTATGTGACAGTGAGTACACCGTAGATCCTCCCTTTGTACCCTCCTCTCCTCACACTCCTGCCCTCCTCTCCCTCACACTCCTGCCCTCCTCTCCCTCACACTCCTGCCCTCCTCATCCTCCTCATAGCTCCCATACAGGAACTACCAACGTTTAGGTCTTGCAGCCTCTTGTAGCTTCCTTATTTTCTTATGTTTCTTATGGTGTTATGTCCTTTGCAGTTCTTCAGCCAGGCGGTGTGGTACATGCGGGTGTTGTTAGCCCTCCAGATGCTGTTCTTCCCTGGCCTCGCCGTGCTGCTGTGGAGGTTCAGGAGGAACGTGGCAGCCCTGGAGCGGCCACCCAACCACCTGGAGTGTGTCTTGGCTCTGCTGGCCATGGCCCTCCTCACCGTGAACTGTGAGTGTGAATGCTATGCCCTCACTCCTCTGTTTCCCCTCCCTGGTGATGTGACATGTCTCTACACCTCCTGCGTTAGCTCAACCCCTTCACGCCCAGATCTTTCCTTTGCTATATAAAATTGTCTGTTGTTCAGCCATAAAAAAACGAAAAGTAACTGAATATACGAAATTAGTTGGTCGACAAGGATACTAAACAGGTCATAGCTATAAAATATTGCTTCTATTCACTAAAAATCATGTAATGGTACTCAAATTACAATGGAAATTACGTTCTGGGCCTCAAGGGGTTAAAAGGTGATTCAAAGGGATGATTGGGAAGGGCTGGGAATTCCTCCTCTGGGATATTTCTACTTCCATAAACTAGAATGCAGGAAAACATTATATATTTTAATTAATCACCTTTTTTAACCCCCTGTTGATCACCTATTTTAACATGCAGGGGGTTTGGGGACACGCGCTGCACTCTGGAAGTTCCGTGTCTGAGGGCTGTCTATGCGGCTTTTCTCTCTTCAAATAACTTGAGTTGAATAATGCTGACAGATATAGTCTATTTTTTTTATTAAGGTCAAAATGCAGTAAGGAAGCCACGCCCCCTGCCTCCCCTTCTATTCTACGGGCAGCTGATTGGTGCATTCCTCGTATCATCACTACCAATCACAATATCTTCACTACTTAACAGCGGCGTGACCACTGGACAGAGCAATCTTCACTACAAAGGGATTTTGGATTTTGTCACCCTCTGTAGTGAAGATTGCTCTGTCCAGTGGTCACGCCGCTGTTAAGTAGTGAAGATATTGTGATTGGTAGTGATGATACGAGGAGTGCACCAATCAGCTGCCCCGTAGAATAGAAGGGGAGGCAGGGGGCGTGGCTTCCTTACTGCATTTTGACCTTAATAAAAAAAATAGACTATAGTTGAGGAACATTTTACATTGGTCTATTTGTGTCTTACTTCTAGATGACTACTAACATCTTACTGAATGGTATTGGGCAGGAGTAGGGGAGTTGACCTGACCTTACCGTGCCTCTGTATCCTTTACCCCTGCATGGCCAGAAACCTAAAGCTAATAAGCAATATTTCTATTAAAAAAACCTAAGAAGCGATATTTCTATTAAAAAAACCTAAGAAGCGTTATTTCTATTAAAAAAACCTAATAAGCAATATTTCTATTTAAAAAAACCAAGGAAGCGATATTTCTATTAAAAAAACCTAAGAAGCGATATTTCTATTAAAAAAAACTAAGAAGCGATATTTCTATTAAAAACACCTAAGCAGCGATATTTCTATTTAAAAAAACCTAAGAAGCGATATTTCTATTAAAAAAACCTAAGCAGTGATATTTCTATTTAAAAAAACCTAAGAAGTGATATTTCTATTAAAAAACCTAAGAAGTGATATTTCTATTAAAAAAACCTAAGAAGTGATATTTCTATTAAAAAAATCTAAGAAGCGATATTTCTATTAAAAAAACCTAAGAAGTGATATTTCTATTAAAAAAACCTAAGAAGCGATATTTCTATTAAAAAAACCTAAGAAGCGATATTTCTATTAAAAAAACCTAAGAAGTGATATTTCTATTAAAAAAACCTAAGAAGTGATATTTCTATTAAAAAACCTAAGAAGCGATATTTCTATTAAAAAAGCCTTCGAGTCATGCTAAGAGTATTTTGAGTCATGCTAAGGAGGCATCATTCACCCTTCTGTCGTGGAGCATCGCTGGGTGGCTCGGCACTTATACAGGTTGAAGGTCCCAAACTCGGCATCCCAAGACTCGGCAACACCCAAAACTTGGCTATGGTTCCGGATTTTCCAAAACCCGGCGCGTAGTTGCCGGGTCGGCCGCTGGGTGCCACCACACTAGGCTGCTTGGTTTCTCCCGCCGATTTTTTTGTTGTTATTGTTCAGTGGTGTTGTGACTGTGGAGTTGTGTACACTGTTATTTTGTGTACTTCTACAGGTCTGTTATTGGTATTATGGCTCCCAAACGTCCAGGAACACCTACTGGTGGAAGTGAAAAGAAAAGGAAGAACAATGTGTTAACTATTTCTGAGAAAATTGACCTTTTGAAGAAGTTGGATGGATTTCATGTTTTTTTTCCCCTTAATATATCTACGTTCTAAAATTCGGAAAATTCCATTACTCGTCTCGGCGCTGGTCCCGAGGTTGCCGAGTTTGGGAACTTCAACCTGTACATTTACTCACCACCACCACCGTCATCACCGCCACCACCTTCTCCACTCTCGCCTCGGCACTGCACCTCGCCCTTGGCACTCCTGCACCGGGACACCCTCCGGCCTGGCTAGTGTGTGGGTCAAGGCAGCAGAAAGACACGCCTCTCCTCTCACACACACACTTGGAAACATTTTGTTGTGGGCAAATCCTTTACTCTGATGGGGAATCACTATTGTTGTTGATCTGGGGCAGTTATTATTCCGTGGTCGGAGGCAAAGTATTTACCTCTGTTTTCTGCTTATTTGACCTGTAGTGCTATTGCCTCATTTACAGATACAGCCAAATTCCCAACATCCGACCTCCAAACAACCGACTTTTTTCACCACCACATTGTGTCTTGTTTTGGCCATTTATTTTACTTAGTTTTTTTTAGTTTTAGAAAACATTGATTTGTGGCTTTATTTATGCATGAATTTTACTTTTGCGTATACCACTGGATTGGCCTTCAAGAGCTGCATCTTTTATGTTCTATACCATTTTGTCCTTACGTTTATGGTTACTGTGATATCCGAACATCCGACTATTCCAATTATCCGACCTACCTTCGGTCCCCTCAAGGTCGGATAATTAATACTTGGCTGTATTCCTGAGTTGATTCAAAACTGTTATTCTTTGCTACAGGGTATATACTGTGCATCTATGTATTATATTTCCTCTTTTTTAAGGAACATTTCATCTTTGTTAGATATGTAATTTTGGGTAGTATGGTCTTGCTAAAGTTGTTCCTGCTCAAGGGAACACTACACAAATATACATGTAGAACTCTTTCGTTTGGGGCCGTTCTTGTTTGTTGTTGTTGGTGGTAGTGTGACTGGAAGACCCTTCACACAGCCACATACCTCATGACGCAGGTGCCTCGGCCAGGCCACCCGTCTCCCTCATCAGCTTTATGATGCATGTGCTTCATCACCTGTTCCTGATCCTCATGAGTGAAAACCTAACAGTGTAGTGACTCATCCCACAGCGGAGGGGTGGCCATGAATGTCTTGTAAATATTCCTGCCCACCAGCACATCAGCTTTAGCCCTTGAGGGTCTCTCTATGAGGCTCAGTCTTTACGCTCTTATTTCATGAAGACAATGATGGAAGGGAAGGTGACCTCCACCAGGAAACCGATGCCGGACATGGGACAAAACTGTGGACAAACCTGGCACTGTGTACATACCAGTAATCACAAGCAGTGGTTACAAGCACTGAATTATGTCACATCCACATCCACATCCATTCATGTTTATAATGGAAAGCTGCATGATAAATTACCCTTACATTCTCCCTCTGTGTTAATGGACATTTGCATGACAACAGACGCCACCCAATATCTGCCACTGTTATGATGGAGCCGTGGGTGGGGATGCCAGGTGTATCCTTGCCTTGCCTGCCCCCCCTGAAGGCTGTGGTGGGAGTGCAGGAGGAGGGGGGGGTAGTGGCTCGTGCAGGCTGTGTAGTTCCCGTGGTGGCAATTGGTGGCCCTTTGCAGGTCCGCTGGAGGTGGCCTCCCTGCTGGTGGAGTGTCCCTGGCTGGTGGTGGTCAATGATGTCAGGAAGAACTTTTTCTATGCCTCCTTCATGACCTTTTTCCTCTATCTCACTGACAAGCACCTGCAGGTAAGGGGCGCAGCAGCAGGAGGGTCTCTGTTAGGTGTTGTAGGGAAGTGTTTTGCTGTACTAGTGCCTGGTCCATGGTGGCAGCTGTTGCTCTCTGTTCTTGAATCCTGAAAAGAATGGATAATTTATTGTGCTGCAGAAATGTTATTTATTGTTTTTTTGATCAGAATGGTTTTATTTTCAACGAGCGACGTAATGCAACCCTCGCCTCCAGGCAACCCTTGTTTGTGTGTCAAAAATGTCCCTCCAGAGACTTGTAATATTTGGAATGCTGTTTTCTCACCGGTCGTAAAATAAAACTGTTAGCCTTTCAGAAACTCTCCCAAAACTACTAAATGTTCATGGAATTTATCTTGATTTAAATGTCAATATCATAAAATCATGTCTCTCCAAATCTCATCCTTATGGAGCATAGGATAGCACAAGTGGCGGCCTGGTAGACCCTTCATCTGATGGGCATGAGTCCTGATCCACACAGCAGTGTTTGCCTGGGGGACTGGGGGAGGCAGTGCTGGAGTGGTGCCGCCAGCCGGGCTGTTGTGGTTTTTGATAGATTGGCCTGCCTCTTACGGGTGCATCCAGTCTGAGTTAAGCCAGTACTTGCTGCCGTGCCATGGCTGTAGATGTATCCACACTTCATGTTGCTTGTGCATGACTGTTGTGGTGATGTGGCGGTGGATGTTGTGACCTGAGACTGAACCTGCTCATGGCGGGTGGATCATTCCTATAATTTATTTTAATAGTTGTGGCTGTTGTTCATGGCTGTGGCTTTATGATATCAGGTGTTGATTGGTTTCCTTCCATATGTTTTGTTGTATTGGAAATAGTAGTTATATTTTTGTATTTGTTCATGCATATAGGTATCTCATTTTATTTTGCTTTGTTTTTTTAAGCGCAAGTGTTAGTTTGAGGTGATTATAGCCTCTTTTTTTTATTAAGGTCAAAATGCAGTAAGGAAGCCGCGCCCCCTGCCTCCCCTTCTATTCTACGGGGCAGCTGATTGGTGCATTCCTCGTATCATCACTACCAATCACAATATCTTCACTACTTAACAGCGCGTGACCACTGGACAAAGCAATCTTCACTACAGAGGGTAACAAAATATAAAATCCCTCTGTTGTGAAGATTGCTCTGTCCAGTGGTCACGCCGCTGTTAAGTAGTGAAGATATTGTGATTGGTAGTGATGATACGAGGAATGCACCAATCAGCTGCCCCGTAGAATAGAAGGGCAGGCAGGGGGCGTGGCTTCCTTACTGCATTTTGACCATAATAAAAAATAATAAGACTATAGTGAGTTTGTGCACTGTGGATGCGTGAATGCTGTGTTGTGTGCATCCAAAGATATAGTTTTCTGTCCTTATATTTTTTCTGTCCTTATTTTTTTTCTGTCCTTATATTTTTTCTGTCCTTATCTTTTTTCTGTCCTTATATTTTTTCTGTCCTTATTTTTTTTCTTTCCTTGTCTTTTTTGTCCTTATATTTTTTCTGTCCATATATTTTTTCTGTCCTTATATTTTTTCTGTCCTTATATTTTTTCTGTCCTTATTTTTTTTCTGTCCATATTTTTTTTCTGTCCTTATCTTTTTTCTGTCCTTATATTTTTTCTGTCCTTATTTTTTTTCTGTCCTTATATTTTTTCTGTCCTTATATTTTTTCTGTCCTTATTATTTTTCTGTCCTTATATTTTTTGTCCTTATTATTTTTTTGTCCTTATATTTTTTCTGTCCTTATTTTTTTCTATCCTGATATTTTTTCTGTCCTTATCTTTTCTGTCCTTATTTTTTTTCTGTCATTATTATTTTTCTGTCCTTATCTTTTTTCTGTCCTTATCTTTTTTCTGTCCTTATCTTTTTTCTGTCCTTATATTTTTTCTGTCCTTATATTTTTTCGGTCCTTATTTTTTTCGGTCCTTATCTTTTTTCGGTCCTTATATTTTTTCTGTCCTTATCTTTTTTCTGTCCTTATATTTTTTCTGTCCTTATATTTTTTCTGTCCTTATTTTTTTTCTGTCCATATTTTTTTTCTGTCCTTATCTTTTTTCTGTCCTTATATTTTTTCTGTCCTTATTTTTTTTCTGTCCTTATATTTTTTCTGTCCTTATATTTTTCTGTCCTTATTATTTTTCTGTCCTTATATTTTTTGTCCTTATTATTTTTTTGTCCTTATATTTTTTCTGTCCTTATTTTTTTCTATCCTGATATTTTTTCTGTCCTTATCTTTTCTGTCCTTATTTTTTTCTGTCATTATTATTTTTCTGTCCTTATATTTTTTTCTGTCCTTATTTTTTTTCTGTCCATATCTTTTTTCTGTCCTTATATTTTTTCTGTCCTTATATTTTTTCGGTCCTTATTTTTTTCTGTCCTTATCTTTTTTCTGTCCTTATCTTTTTTCTGTCCTTATCTTTTTTCTGTCCTTGCTCTTTTTTCTGTCCTTATCTTTTTTCTGTCCTTATCTTTTTTCTGTCCTTATTATTTTTCTGTCATTATCTTTTTTCTGTCATTATTTTTCTGTCCTTATCTTTTTTCTGTCCTTATTTTTTTTCTGTCCATGTCTTTTTTCTGTCCTTATCTTTTTTATGTCCTTATCTTTTTTATGTCCTTATCTTTTTTCTGTCCTTATTTTTTTCTGTCCTTATCTTTTTCTGTCCTTATCTTTTTTGTCCTTATCTTTTTTCTGTCCTTATCTTTTTTCTGTCCTTATATTTTTTCTGTCCTTATATTTTTTCTGTCCTTATATTTTTTCTGTCCTTATCTTTTTTCTGTCCTTATCTTTTTTATGTCCTTATCTTTTTTATGTCCTTATATTTTTTCTGTCCTTATATTTTTTCTGTCCTTATATTTTTTCTGTCCTTATATTTTTTTATGTCCTTATATTTTTTCTGTCCTTATATTTTTTCTGTCCTTATTTTTTTTCTGTCCTTATATTTTTTCTGTCCTTATATTTTTTCTGTCCTTATATTTTTTCTGTCCTTATATTTTTTCTGTCCTTATATTTTTTCTGTCCTTATATTTTTTCTGTCCTTATATTTTTTCTGTCCTTATTTTTTTCTGTCCTTATATTTTTTCTGTCCTTATTTGTTTTCTGTCCTTATATTTTTTCTGTCCTTATATTTTTTCTTCATGTCTGGTAAATTCTGAAGATATGAAGAAAACGTTCAGGCATCTTTGTTTTTGTATATGTGTTGTATATTTGTTATGAGGAAAGATGACATTTTCTTCTGTGGTTAATACTATGTACCCTGATGTCATAGAGTTGTTTATGTAGTGACAGAAACTTTTATTTGAATGTGTGTTATGTCCGTGTTTTTGGGGTGGTTTTTTTCCCTCTATGCCTTCAGGTGAAAATATAATTATTGTTATTATTATTATTATTATTATTGTTGTTATAGTTGTTATTATTATTATTATTGTTGTTATTGTTATTATTATTATTATTATTGTTATTGTTATTATTATTATTATTATTATTATTATTATTGTTATTGTTATTGTTATTATTATTGTTATTGTTATTGTTATTATTATTGTTATTATTATTATGTGTTATATGCAAGCAGGGCACATCGACACAGGAAGACTAAATATACATTCTTATATCTGACTCATGTAATCAAAGGCTAATATGTTATGACTCAACTGTATGAGTTCTATACACACACTTATATCTCCTTTAGTCATCACTCCATCATCATCAGCATCAGGGAAGTGAATAATGACTCCACAATCAGTCTTTTAGTGCTATGATTTCTTATGATGCATGTCCATTTCTTGCACAAATAGTTCAATTCCCCTTTTTTTTTATTTCTTAGTTATTCATATCTTTGTGTCTACCTTTACCATCCTTTCTCCAGCAGTAAATGTATCACAAAGTAAACCCCGGCTAACCCCCACACTCTCTCCAGCAGTAAATGTATCACAAAGTAAACCCCGGCTAACCCCCACACTCTCTCCAGCAGTAAATATATCACAAAGTAAACCCCGGCTAACCCTCACACTCTCTCCAGCAGTAAATATATCAAAGTAAACCCCATCTAACCCCCACACTCCTCCCTCAGCCCGGCCGCCCCTGCCCCCACGCCAAGAAGGCCATCAACCTCAGCATCCGGTCCGGCACCCTGGCCATCGTCATCGTGGACATGACGGAACACATAGTCAGCATACAGAACCCCCTGGCCGCCACCTATGAGCCTATGCACCTCAGTATGTCCATGCTGATGTACGCCATGCTGGCCTGCTACCTGTGCTGCATCAGTGTGCGGACGTGTGCCGTGAGTACACTTCAAAGACATGTTTTCCTTTTTATTTTTTTTTATTTTTTTTTTTAGTTGTAAAAGTACGTACACTTTAAAGACATGTTGTTGTTTTGTTTTTGTTTTTTTAGTTGTTAACCCCTTCACGCCCAGGTCTTTCCTTTGCTATATAAAATTGTCTGTTGTGGAGCCATCAAATTACGACAAGTAACTAGATATACCAAATTACATAGTTAGTCGACATGGATGCTAAACCGGTCATAGCTATAAAATATTGCTTATATTAATTAAAATCGTCTTATGGTAGTCAAATTACAGTGAAAATTACGTTCTGGGTCTCAAGGGGTTAAAGACATATTTCCCTTTTTTTTTTTTTTTTTTTTTAGATGTTAATATCTTTGTGTATACCGTTTACCGTTTCCCTTGATATGACCCTTGCTATGACCCTTGCTATGACCCTTGCTATGACCCTTGCTATGACCCTTGGTATGACCCTTGCTATGACCCTTGGTATGACCCTTGCTATGACCCTTGCTATGACCCTTGCTATGACCCTTGCTATGACCCTTGCTATGACCCTTGCTATGACCCTTGCTATGACCCTTGGTATGACCCTTGCTATGACCCTTGGTATGACCCTTGCTATGACCCTTGGTATGACCCTTGGTATGACCCTTGGTATGACCCTTGGTATGACCCTTGCTTCTGTGTGTCCCGTCAGGCCCTGGATGCCATCAGGAGGAAGGGCGTGGCGCAGGAGGAGGAGACCAGCTGTCAGGAGGCGCTGGTGCTGCTGCTGACGTGGGTGGTGTTCTGCTTCAGTGCTGGTGACTTTGTGCTGAAAAGGGTAAGAGCCAACACTTCGGATACTCTCTCATTTGTTTACAGCTAAGTATTAATTATCCGACCTTGGAGGGACCGAAGGTAGGTCGGATAATTGGAATAGTCGGATGTTCGGATATCACAGTAACCATAAACGTAAGGACAAAATGGTATAGAACATAAAAGATGCAGCTCTTGAAGGCCGATCCAGTGGTATATGCGAAAGTAAAATTCATGCATAAATAAAGCCACAAATCAATGTGTTCTAAAAACTATAAAAAAAATAAGTAAAATAAATGGCCAAAACAAGACACAAGGTGGTGGTGAAAAAAGTCGGTTGTTTGGACAAGTCGGATGTTTGGAGGTCGGATGTTGGGAATTTGGCTGTATTATGAATACGTTTGCCTTAATGGTGTCATATGGGTGCCTGTTACTGATGATGGATTGAGACAAGAGGAACCTGTTTGGAAAAGTTTGTATGGTATTATTCCAGTTTGACATCGAATTCACTTTGGGGGACGAAACAATTTTTTTCTGGTGTGTTTTGATGTGTTTTGAATTAATCTACTAACCGTTTCTGTCGCAAATTACTTTTTTTTTTTTTTTTAAGTCAGGTAAAGGTTAGGTTAGATTAGGTAAAGGTTCGGTTCGGTTCAATTTGTTTTTCAATAATTTTTGTCGCAAATCACTGCATGAAAAAAAGGACAAAAATAATATAAAAAAATTGTGATTTGCGACAGAAAAGGTTAGCAGATTAATTCAAAACACGTAAAAACTCACCAGAAAAAAAATGTTTCGTCCACCAAAGTCAATTCGGTGTCAAACTGGAAATTTACCATTTTTTATTTATTGTAATTTAGTGGCAGCGTCTTTATCACTGCTGTTACGCCTGATGGCCCCTTCCCCTTCTTACAGGAACTACCACGTGTAGGTATCACGGCCTCTTGTAGCTTCCTTATTTTCTTATGTTCTTATGTTCCCCTGCAGCTGCACGACGGCATGTGGATGTGGGAGTACAGTTTGGGGCAGCTGGAGATCGAGAACACCGGGGGCTTCCTGCTGGGCGTGTTCTGCATGTGGAACACCTACACCTGCGTCCTCCTGGTGGTGTACAGCCCCCTCAAGAAGGCGCCCCAGCCCCGAGGTCAGTCTGTGGCAAGAGGGTGGGGTCAGGTCAGGCCAGGTCAGTACCGAGGGTTGGAGGGTCGCTTTATGATGCCGCTCCCCTCCCCCGCAGTGAGGATAGACATGTCGCGGCTGGTTGGGGTGCCGCTAAACACCAGGCAGTCACCCTCCTTTGTGGACCTGAGGGTGACCACCTTATGAAGACGGGGGAATATAGGTGAGGCTATATACTTTCTTTATTTTTGTGGTGATGAACAATTTCTTAGCTACTTTCTTCTTTATTTTTGTGGTGATGAACAATTTCTTAGCTACTTTCTTCTTTATTTTTGTAGTGATGAACAATTTCTTAGCTACTTTCTTCTTTATTTTTGTGGTGATGAGCAATTTCTTAGCTACTTTCTTCTTTATTTTTGTGGTGATGAACAATTTCTTAGCTACTTTCTTCTTTACTTTTGTGGTGATAACAATGTCTTAGCTACTTTCTTCTTTATTTTTGTGGTGATGAACAATTTCTTAGCTACTTCTTTATTTTCGTGGTGATGAACAATTTCTTAGCTACTTTCTTCTTTATTTTTGTGGTGATGAACAATTTTTTAGCTACTTTCTTCTTTATTTTTGTGGTGATGAACAATTTCTTAGCTATTTCTTTATTTTTGTGGTGATGAACAATTTCTTAGCTACTTTATTTTTGTGGTGATGAACAATTTCTTAGCTACTTCTTTATTTTTGTGGTGATGAACAATTTCTTAGCTACTTCTTTATTTTTGTGGTGATGAACAATTTCTTAGCTACCTTCTTTATTTTTGTGGTGATGAACAATTTCTTAGCTACTTCTTTATTTTTGTAGTGATGAACAATTTCTTAGCTACTTTCTTCTTTATTTTTGTGGTGATGAACAATTGCTATCTGTAAATGGGGTAAAACGTAAAATTGTATGGCCATTCTCCTATGATCTGTGTGTCCTTGATTACAGTAGTACTTGCCAATGAATAACAGTCTTTGTGTTGGCTAAGTCAGGCTAACCTATCTTTAGCTTATTTTTATGTTGTATGTTATGTTGTAGCTTTATGAACAGGGATATGTTGTAGGTAGCTAGGGAAATATTCAATTTTTACTCTTTATTTCATCAGCAAAATTTCTACTAACAGTTAGAACTTTATCTTTTTTTGTGACTTTACAATCTGGAAATTTATGTCTTAGCACTTTTGTCAGTTTTAATCCGCATGGTTTATGTGGTAATAGACAGATTTACATTTAAACTACAGTGTTTTGTGTTTTTAAGCTACCATTATTATGTTTTATCACCGCCATTCATTTATATTACAAGTCCCTGCTTTGTCCAATCCTCTAGTGTGGTAATTCCCTGCTCGCCACAGTCTGTCTTGTATACAGGTTGAAGTTCCCAAACTCGGCAACTTCGGGACCAGCGCCGAGCCAAGTAATGGAATTTTCCGACTTTTAGAACGTAGATATATTAAGGGGGAAAAAAGCATGAAAAACATAATACCAATAACAGACCTGTAGAAGTACACAAAATAACAGTGTACACAACTCTAGTCACAACACCACTGAACAATAACAACAAACAAATCGGCGGGAGAAACCAAGCGGCCTAGTGTGGTGGCACCCAGCGGCCGACCCGGCAACTACGCGCCGGGTTTTGGGTGTTCTGCCGTGTTTTGGAAAATCCGGAACCATAGCCGAGTTTTGGGTGTTGCCGAGTCTTGGGATGCCGAGTTTGGGAACTTCAACCTGTACTAAACTATCACTTCCATTCATTTATATTACAAGTCACTGCTTTGTCCAATGCTCTAGTGTAGTCATTCCCTTCTCGCCACAGTCTGTCTTGTGTTTATAAACTATCTCTACCATTCATTGATGTTAAAAGTCCCTGCTTCCTCCCTCCCCCTTCCCTTCCTCCTGCTTTCCTCCAATCCTCCAATGTTGTAATTCCCTGCTTGATTTACATTTAAACGACAGTGTCTTGTCACGTGTCCTAAACTGTCACATCCATTAATGTGTGCTGCAAGTCCCTGCTTCCCCCAATCCTCCAAGTCCCTGCTTCCCCCAATCCTCCAAGTCCCTGCTTCCCCCAATCCTCCAAGTCCCTGCTTCCCTCAATCCTCCAAGTCCCTGCTTCCCCCAATCCTCCAAGTCCCTGCTTCCCCCAATCCTACAAGTCCCTGCTTCCCCCAATCCTCCAAGTCCCTGCTTCCCCCAATCCTCCAAGTCCCTGCTTCCCCCAATCCTCCAAGTCCCTGCTTCCCCCAATCCTCCAAGTCCCTGCTTTCCCCAATCCTCCAAGTCCCTGCTTCCCCCAATCCTCCAGTGTTGTAATTCCAAGCTCGCCACAATCCCTCAGAGTCCTAGCGCCAGCACACACAACGCAACCCAGGAGACGCCCGGGAGACACCTGTTACCGGCTCCTGGGCTGCCACTAGGGTCCGGCTGGCACCCATCCCTCCACACCACTGCCACGGTGCCACCAAGGACAATTCAGGCTGGCTCTCACCACCCCCCTGGAGCCCCTCAGTGCCAGGTTAAGGTAAGACTCTCTGCTCTGTGGTCTCGGGTCTGTGGTCTCGTCTCCACGGCCGTACCTGCAGATCGTGTGTCGAGCCTCTGTCCTCACCGTACCTGTGGGAAGACCTCGCTCCAGTACCCTCAGGATCTCAGGATGACTGGGGTGTACGTAAGAACATAAGAACATAAGAACAAAAGTAAATAAGGAAGCTACAAGAGGCCGCGAGACCTACACGTGGTAGTTCCTGTAGCTACTGATGGATGTTGTTGTTGTTGTTTTGAGTTGTAGATCAAGGTGTGTGTGTGTGTGTGTGACTTCATGTTAGATCAGAGGACTAGTTAAGGCTTCCACATCCTCGAGTGGGGGTTTCCGGAGCGAGGTTTTACCACAGGCGACACATCTGGTTACTATATTTTCGTATTGTTGTTAGAAGTTCATGTTACTTCGATGCCAAAGAGAGTTTTCCCTGTTTGTGTACATATATATGTATGGAATCACCAAAGAGTCTGTTGAGTGTTTAGAAGAACCAGATGCATACCACGTTTGTAAGATGTATAGAAAATAAGGCGAGAGAGTTTGACAGGTATTAAGTAAACTTGCCTCACGTTTCAACATGTTCCTGGTTCCTCAGAGGGGGCCCAGTGTTGCAGTATTATGTTATCAGGCCAGGAATGTGTGATGAGGGAAGGGTTTTTGTTCATGGAGAAAGGAGAACCATTTAGTGTTTATAGAGGTCGGGCTGCTTCTGATATTGGGAAAGGAAGGAAACTTTATGGAAGGGAGAGATGTTTGAAAAGAGAAATTTAGAAAGTTGGAGAAAGGAAAGGAAAGTAAACGTTATGGAAGGGAGAGATGTTTGAAAAGAAATGTTTTGAAAGTGGGAGAAAAAGAGAAGTTTGAAGAAATGTGAAAAATGAAAAATGTTTCAAGTGTATGACTACTATTTACTGAGGAGAACTGTTAACTATGGAAGAAGGGAGAGAGATATAAGTTGATAATGCTGAGTTAGGGTGAGGATAAAGCATGAAGTCTAGTCTGATCAACATTTGAAAGCCGTCTTATTAAAAATTGAAAGATCATTTTAAGTTTTATGGCCAAATTTTTTTTTTTTATCTATGAAAAAATCCGTTCAGGGATAGAAGTTTACCTGCGAATAGGCCAAAAATTTAACATACGATGTGCGATCAAAAAGTTCCCGGACTACACCTGTAAAAAACGGACAACGTACCTGATTTAATTCGGCCGCCGTCTCCCTCAAAGAAGTCGCCTTGTGCAGCGATACTCCCTCCCAGCGCTTCTGCCATGATGCAATGCTCCCTGGAATCCTTGTTGATGCCTCACTGGTGGTGATCCGACAATTCTGACGCAGTTTGTGCAATTTCTTCAACGTTTCCAGGTGTTGTACTCATTGAAGATCACCCTGACCTGTCATCCTGCAGTGACTTTCTTTACCTCGTGAAGCAGGAATGCCACTCAAAACACGCAGTTTGGCAAATTTCTTCATTGCTGTAGGCCTGCTGTAACATTTCAAGGGCTGAGTAACTATCCCAGCATGACACAGAATTTGGTGTTTGCCCTCTGCTCAAGTCTGAGGTCCATACTGAAATAGCAACTGAGCACGTGAACATGGTCAGCACACAAATCATGTGTGGCACACGTCCCAATGGTCACAGAATAATGCCACGCTGCACACTGAACCACAACAGTCACTGCTTGCTCCTCCTACGCGCTCTGTTTTTTTGCTTCATGGACAGTCCGGGAACTCTTTGAACGCATCTCGTACATGAAAGTAGCCAGATTAATGATAACTTTAAACCTCACCTGTTAATATGCCAAAGATTTATCTTATATATATATTAAAATAGCCACTTTAATAGAAAAATAGCTAAAACAAAATTCACCTGTTCACATGACAAATTTATCACATTTAGAAATCCCCCGTTACATGATAAGAGTGTTAAGAGGGAACCGTGGTGCAATCTTAGGTGTGTGTGTTCAAAGCTGTGTACAAAGCATAGTCTGGTAAGGAACAAAAAGTACCAAGTGTTCAGGCTCAGTGCGTTGATTCGGTTGTTTTTCATGGTGGCAAAGTCCTCCGTCTTTACGTGCCAAGACTAGAGTTGGCAGTGTTTCGTTTTGGCAAATTCCTACGTCTGTACACGCCAAGGGTAAAGATGACACAGTGTTTGAGGTGGCCCATGGGTGTACTGTACGAACATAAGAACATAAGAAAATAAGGAAGCTATAAGAGGCCGTGAGACAACATAAGAAAATAAGGAAGCTATAAGACGCCGTGAGACAACATAAGAAAATAAAGAAGCTATAAGAGGCCGTGAGACAACATAAGAAAATAAGGAAGCTATAAGAGGCCGTGAGACAACATAAGAAAATAAGGAAGCTATAAGAGGCCGTGAGACAACATAAGAAAATAAGGAAGCTATAAGAGGCCGTGAGACAACATAAGGAAGCTATAAGAGGCCGTGAGACAACATCAGAAAATAAGGAAGCTATAAGAGGCCGTGAGACAACATAAGAAAATAAGGAAGCTATAAGAGGCCGTGAGACAACGTAAGAAAATAAGGAAGCTATAAGAGGCCGTGAGACAACATAAGAAAATAAGGAAGCTATAAGAGGCCGTGAGACAACATCAGAAAATAAGGAAGCTATAAGAGGCCGTGAGACAACATAAGAAAATAAGGAAGCTATAAGAGGCCATGAGACAACATAAGAAAATAAGGAAGCTATAAGAGGCCGTGAGACATACACGTGGTAGTTCCTGGGTATGGAGGGATAGGGAGATGGTTAGTGGGTGTACATGACGGAAGGGAAGAATAGATGTACATGTAGTGTCAGGGTTAGAGAAGAGGGGGGGGTGTTGAAGAGGATCTGGTAGCATTGGGTATTGAAGAAGTTGAGGCAATGGATAGATAGTGGGAAGCGTATCATCGGCCGTCTATCCTCATACGATACATATTACGTATAGGAAAATCTGACGTTAAATAAAAAGCAGAAGAAGAAGAAGTGTATTGTCAGAGGAAAGAGAAGAGTGGGTGTGTGTGAAGAGGAGAGAGAGATAGTTGGGAAGCGTGATCATCGGCCGCCTATCCTCATACGATACATATTACGTATAGGAAAATCTGACGTTAAATAAAAAGCAGAGAAGAAGAAGTGTATTGTCAGAGGGAAGAGGAGAGTGGGTGTGTGTGAAGAGGGAAGATAGATAGTGGGAAGCGTGTCATCGGCCGTCTAACCTCATAGGATATTACGTTAGGAAAATCTGAACGAAAAAAAAAGCAGGGAAGAAGAAGTGTGTATGTGAGAGGGAAGAGGAGAGGAGGAGAGGAAGAAGGCGAGAGAGAGAGAGAGAGATAATGTTGTAGCATAATGTAGAATCAACAAAATGAACTGTAGCATATCACACTGTTGACTGTAGTACCCTAGCCACTACACCTTTCACCCCCAACACCCCACCTCACCCCCACACACACCCACCTCACCCCACACACCCCACACACCCCCACACATACCTACCTCACCCCACACACCCCACCTCACCCCCAACACCCCACCTCACCCTACACACACCCACCTCTTCCCCCTCCCAACACCCCCAACACTCCACACCTCACCCCTACCTCAACCCCAACCCCTACCTCACCCCTACCTCACCCCTAGCACCTACAACACAAGCACAACTTTACCCTGCCTTTGTAGCTAATCTCCTCCTGCTCCTCCTGCTCCTCCTCCTGCTCCTGCCTCCTCCTCCTCCTCCTGCTCCTCCTCCTCCTGCTCCTGCTCCTGCTCCTGCTCCTGCTCCTGCTCCTGCTCCTGCTCCTGCTCCTGCTCCTCCTCCTCCTCCTCCTCCTCCCTATGCTTCCCTCATGTCATTCCCCAAGGGCCTCTGCTAGCCACACAGGGAATGATATGCTCGGTGCTCATGCTGCCACTTATACTATTACTAAGACTCTGATATGGTGCACTAAGCTAACTATTATGTGTTATGGCTTTAGCTTGTTCTATGATGATTAATGTGTGTGTGTGTGTGGTGTATGTGTGTGTGTATGGAAATATCTCTTGTATGTGTTTTGAAGGAGATATTAATGCATACGTTTGTTTATTGATTTTAATGCAGTTGTGTTGTCTCAGGTTAAGTTGGGTTGAGGTCTTACACATAGGTAGTAAATAAGGTGTTAGCAGTGTGGTTGTCCTGGCGTGATAAACCATCCTTGCTGATAGTCACTCGCATCTGTTTTACGTTTTGTGCATTACGATGTCTTTCATTTGACGGCTTTTGATATGTTCATTTTATTTACGAGTACTTGCCGGGATGAATCTAACGTACGACACACAAACACACACACGCGCACACACACACATTACATCGTCAGTTTTCGAAAATATTTGTAGATGAATTTTAGGCCTTTTTACTCTTCATAGTCGGTAAAGATAGATTTAAGTCTCTTTAGCACCATAGCAAACTTTATAGCAAACTTTTAACTGTTCACTCCTCCTCACGTCTTGTTACCCGTCTCAGCACATCACATAGTCTAAAGGGTGTCATAACTATGTAGGTATTTATTACGTATACTCTATGTCGGTCAGGCGGGGAGAATTTGTGCAGTGGAAGAGTAAAAAAGATCCCTTAAAAAAAAAAAATACCGAAGAGAGACCCATTGCCTGAAGGGTGATTTATAATAGTGGGCGCAGAAAAAGTAGTGCGCTGGTTACGTAGGCAAACCCGCGCCGAAAAAAACTACCAAAAATATATCGTTATTTTTGGAAGTACCGTAATTATGTTTCACTCAATACAGGAACCATATTTCCGCCTGGTACTTGGTAATGGCAGGACGACTGTACAGATTCCGAGATTATCATCGAGTTGTTGGCTGCTCTATTATACCGTACAGTATTACATATGTGTGCACAGAGAAAGCAGGCTCAATTCAGAATCAGATCAAGTGTGTGTCAAAGTGTCCCGTAGCAGCAGGGAGGGGCAGAAGGCCTTGGCGTAATATAGCACAAGAGCACAAGAGACCTAATGCAAAATGTCTCTTCTTTCTCTTATGCCTGCCTATCATAGTCCACTGTATCTATGAACATAAGAAAATAAGGAAACTACAAGAGGCTGCAAGACCTACATGTGGTAGTTCTCGTTACTTAACACTACCTACATCCACCTTTCATCCCCAGCCATGAAATTATCTAGCCTCTTTTTAAAGCTCCCTAATAACTCCGCACTAACCACCTGACTGACTATGGTGCTCTGTAGTGGAAGAGGGACTTAGGGATAGCACATCACAATGGAGTCAGGTTTCTATATACATATTGATACAGTATTATGAATAGTCTTCGAGTATTCATTTTGGACACATGGAAAATGACAAACGCTGGTACTTCAAAGTGTAGATAAAATGTACAGTACACAGTGATGCCCTTGGAAATATATAAGATACCTAAGTGGTTTAAGGGGTAATAGAAGGGTGTGAAAGATGGTCAAGTTGTCACTGCTCACAAATTTCAGATGTGTTTATGTAGGCTTGAGATAAAAAGGTATGTTTATAGCTACACATAACATATACACATAGTATTATAGACCAACATAGCTTCCTTCCTAGGTGGAACGGGTGTCATACAGCTCACAAATAAGTATAGATGTGTTCGTTTAGGTTTGAAGTAGAAAATGAAATGTTTATATATACTATAGCATTAATGTCATGGCTTTACTATGGAGGGCAAATGCAAGGCTCACAATACATAGATGTGTTTTACCTGGATTTGAAAAGGTGTTTATGTATAGTGTGTGTAGCCTATATGGTACTACAGGCTTAGATTCTTGTGGCTTTTGATGGGAACGCTGGTTAGAGTTAGGCCAGGATGAAAGGTTGACGATAGAGTGATGTTGGAGTCTCGTGTTTGCGTTATTAGTGTTCAGTCAAATTTATGCTATTAGGCTGTTAGTCAGTTGCATTTTATGATCGGTTAGTCGGCTGGATAGTTACGTTAATTTTTTTTTTTTTTTGTCGAGGCTCCCGTGGATTTTTTTTTTTTGTCAGTCCGTATTTTTTTTTGGTCAGGCTCCGTGGATTTTTTTTTTTTTTTTTTTTGTCAGGCTCCCGTGGATTTTTTTTTTTTTTTTTTGTCAGGCTCCCGTGGATTTTTTTTTTTTTTGTCAGGCTCCCGTGGATTTTTTTTTTTTTTTCAGGCTCCCGTGGATTTTTTTTTTTTTTTTTTGTCGGGTCCCCGTGGATTTTTTTTTTTTTTTTTTTTGGTCCGTGTTTTTTTTGGGGGGGGGGGTTTTTTTTTTTTTTGGTCCATGTGGCTTTTTTTTTTTTTTTTTTGGTCTGGCTTTTTTTTTTGTGGTGGGTGGTCCATGTGGCTTTTTTTTTTTTCTTTTTTTTGTCCATGTGGCTTTTTTTTTTTTTGGTCCATGTGGCTTTTTTTTTTTTGGTCCAGTGGCTTTTTTTTTTTTTTTTTTCCATATGGCTTTTTTTTTTTTTTTGGTCCGTGTGGATTTAAAAAAAAAAAAAAATTGTGTTCCCCGTGAATTCTTTTTTTGTAAGATCCCGTGGATTTTTTATTTTATTTTATTTATTTATATTTTTTTCCGTTGGGGACAGTAACTCTATTCGTTTGTCATGGACCGAGCCATTAGAATAGGTCAGGGAGGCTAAGCTCGGTAGAACCAGAGTACAGGTTGTTCTAAGGTAAGGCAGTATTGTGCAGTATTGTGAGGAAGAACACTGCAACACAAGCCAGTATTACATGTGTTGCGTCATTGCCAGGGGACAGAACAACACACAAGCCAGTATTAAGGGAAGCAATGACAAAGGCTTCTGTGATGTTATGATATGTGGCTGATGTTATGATTCAGAAGTATTGAGTTGCCTGTGTTTGTATTTCAGCAGAGGTTGTGAGATTTCTTGTGTTATGTCTTCACTTGTTTGCATGTGTTAACAGTACTGGTATTCAGAACTGACGGAGGGATTATGGGTAGTTACAAGTAGTACAAGTGTAGTTACAAGTAGTACAAGTGTAGTACAAGTAGTACAAGTGTAGTAACAAGTAGTACAAGTGTAGTTACAAGTAGTACAAGAGTAGTTACAAGTAGTACAAGAGTAGTTACAAGTAGTACAAGAGTAGTTACAAGTAGTACAAGAGTAGTTACAAGTAGTACAAGTGTAGTTACAAGTAGTACAAGTGTAGTTACAAGTAGTACAAGAGTTGTTACAAGTAGTACAAGAGTAGTTACAGTAGTCAAGGTGTACAAGTAGTACAAAGTATACAAGTAGTACAAGTGTAGTTACAAGTAGTACAAGAGTAGTTACAAGTAGTACAAGGTAGTTACAAGTAGTACAAGTAGTTACAAGTAGTACAAGGGTAGTTACAAGTAGTACAAGTGTAGTTACAAGTAGTACAAGAGTAGTTACAAGTAGTACAAGTGTAGTTACAAGTAGTACAAGTGTAGTTACAAGTAGTACAAGAGTAGTTACAAGTAGTACAAGAGTAGTTACAAGTAGTACAAGTGTAGTAACAAGTAGTACAAGAGTAGTTACAAGTAGTACAAGTGTAGTAACAAGTAGTACAAGAGTAGTTACAAGTAGTACAAGTGTAGTAACAAGTAGTTACAAGTAGTACAAGTGTAGTTACAAGTAGTACAAGTGTAGTAACAAGTAGTACAAGAGTAGTTACAAGTAGTACAAGTGTAGTAAAGTACAAAGTAGTACAAGTACAAGTAGTTACAAGTAGTACAGAGTAGTGTACAAGTAGTACAAGATAGTTACAAGTAGTACAAGAGTAGTTACAAGTAGTACAAGTGTAGTAACAAGTAGTACAAGAGTAGTTACAAGTAGTACAAGAGTAGTTACAAGTAGTAACAAGTAGTACAAGAGTAGTAACAAGTAGTACAAGAGTAGTTACAAGTAGTAACAAGTAGTACAAGAGTAGTTACAAGTAGTACAAGAGTAGTAACAAGTAGTTACAAGTAGTACAAGAGTAGTTACAAGTAGTACAAGAGTAGTTACAAGTAGTACAAGAGTAGTTACAAGTAGTACAAGAGTAGTTACAAAAAGTACAAGAGTAGTTACAAGTAGTACACGAGTAGTTACAAGTAGTACAAGAGTAGTTACAAGTAGTACAAGAGTAGTTACAAGTAGTACAAGAGTAGTTACAAGTAGTACAACAGTAGTTACAAGTAGTACAACAGTAGTTACAAGTAGTACAACAGTAGTAACAAGTAGTACAACAGTAGTAACAAGTAGTACACAGGGATGTCAATTTTCCGCGGATTCGCGGATTTCCGAGTATTTTATTGCCAGTTGGATCATTTCTGTGAATCTTGTAGATTCGGGTTAAAAATTTAGGGGGTGGGGGCTGTACATAGTTGGCTAGCCCACAGCCGAACCTGTCCCTGGCCACTGATCCAGCACAGACCATAAAACATTTTTTGGCTGCCTAGCGGGAAGTTAATACTAGGCTGCCGATATCTCCTGACTCCACTGCTACAAGTTTGCTCAGGAGGCAGTATGTCGGGGGTGGAATACAGCAGCCCACAGCCAGTATGTTGGGGGTGGATTACAGCAATATTCAATAATTCGAAGTTGGTCATCAAATCATATTTAAGGTGTATTTGATAGCGCCTAAATAATTGATAAAGTTGACAAATATAAATAACAAATATTTTGTTGTGTTATTACTTTTCCAACGGAAACTGTTAATATTTCATTTATCATGTCAAAATGGTTAATAATTCATATACATTTCACAATTTAAGTTGCATGATATACCCATATATATATATATATTATATATATATATATATATATATATATATATATATATATATATATATATATATATATAATATATACATATACACAAATTGTGGACACAAAAACAGTCAAAATTGAGACCAGAAATGATTATAGATATAACCAAGGACCTCTCAAGCTCTCTCAGAGCATGAAATTTACAAAAAATCCCGAACCCCTGGCTTGGAAGGTTCCCTCGCTACGCTCGGTCAGCCTCGCTGCGCTCGGATGAATTGGTCGCCCTATTATTTTATTCAAGAGTTTTTTTCCTTTTCTTGTTGACATCCCTGAGCACAACAGTAGTTACAAAGGTACAGTAGTTATTGTAGAGGTAATCTTCACTATGTTGGATTTATGTAATGTTTGATAACTAACACTTGTTGAATTCTGTCTTAGATTTATTACAGCTAACATATTAAAGGTTCAGAAATATATGCCATTGATTTATTAGTGATATAATGCAGGTGTGTTTGATTGATATGTAAAGGTTTATCTGTGATTGTTTTGCTTAGCAGGATAATAATATAAATGATGATTGATAAGAATATTTGACATGCCGATACATTTAATGAAAAAGAAATTGAAATTAAAGAAATACATACCAATAAATTTGTTCCTTTTACACCCAGACCTGTTTTACAAAAATTTAGTTACCGGGGAAAAAAAATTGTACCAAAATTGGTTTAACGCACAAAAATTCAAAGTTAATCACAAAATTGTTATCAAATATTAAGAAATCAATGGAAAAAATAATGATAACGTATGATTTCTTTTATGCATTTTACACGGACCTTTTTTTTTTTTTTTTTTTTTTTTTTTTTTTTTTTTTTTTTTTTTTTTACGCACAATTTTCCAGGAACTTAACTTGTGTATTACCCCTTCACGCCCAGATCTTTCCTTTGCTATAAAGAATCGTATGTTCTCGAGCCATAAAATTAAGAAAAGTAACTGAATATACCAAAATAGTTAGTCGACAAGGATACTAAACAGGTCATAGCTATAAAATATTGCTTACAGTCACTAAAAATCGTCAAATGGTACCCAAATTACAATGGAAATTACGCTCTGGGTCTCAAGGGGTTAAACAAGGTATAGATGTACTAGAATGAGATAATAATCAGGTCTATACAGTCAGTAAGCAACGAAGACTTATACAGTATACTCGCCTTATATGAGCATACGTTAAACAGGAATGCGATGATGTAGAGAGACACAAGTTCTTATCTTTAAAATGTTGTTTATGTAATGTATACCTAGGCCTACTTAAAAGTGACCCCACACAAGGTCATGAATCAGCTTGTCGGCACTCGAGGAACGTATCCCATTCAGCCATGTAGTAATTCCTTCGTTATGTTAGGATTTGATACATAAGTACACTCGACCCTCGATTTAACGGCCCTCAATTTAACGGGCCTCAATTTAACGGCCCTCGATTTAACGGCCCTCAATTTAACGGCCCTCAATTTAACGGCCCTCAATTTAACGGCCCTCGATTTAACGGCCCTCAATTTAACGGCCCTCGATTTAACTGCCCTCGATTTAACTGCCCTCAATTTAACTGCCCTCAATTTAACGGCCCTCAATTTAACGGCCCTCAATTTAACGGCCCTCAATTTAACGGCCCTCGATTTAACGGCCCTCGATTTAACTGCCCTCGATTTAACTGCCCTCGATTTAACTGCCCTCGATTTAACGGCCCTCGATTTAACGGCCCTCGATTTAACTGCCCTCAATTTAACTGCCCTCAATTTAACGGCCCTCGATTTAACGGCCCTCGATTTAACGGCCCTCGATTTAACGGCCCTCAATTTAACGGCCCTCCATTTAACGGCCCTCCATTTAACGGCCCTCCATTTAACGGCCCTCAATTTAACGGCCCTCAATTTAACGGCCCTCAATTTAACGGCCCTTAATTTAACGGCCCTCAATTTAACGGCCCTCAATTTAACGGCCCTCAATTTAACGGCCCTCAATTTAACTGCCCTCAATTTAACGGCCCTCAATTTAACGGCCCTCAATTTAACGGCCCTCGATTTAACTGCCCTCAATTTAATGGCCCTCAATTTAACGGCCCTCGATTTAACGGCCCTCGATTTAACGGCCCTCGATTTAACGGCCCTCGATTTGACGGCCCTCAATTTAACGGACTAAATGTGGCTTTTTGTTACTTTTTTTCTTTTCCTTGACCAGTCCTTTGTGTTGTAAAAAAAAAAATGGGGAATTGAAGTGTCCGTTGCTTGTTATTCTTGGGCTAGACGCCATTTTTTTCATACGTAACACTGTTTATTACGTATAAAGACGATAAAATTATGAAATGTGATTATGAATAAGTATTTATGGGTATTAAGAACCGTATTGATATGTATAACTAAATCTGTTAAATCCAAAACCTGTTAACCCCTTGAGACCCAGAACGTAATTTCCATTGTAATTTGGGCACCATTAGACTATGTTAGTGACTATAAGCAATGTTTTATAGATATGACCTGTTTAGTATCCTTGTCCACTAACTAATTTGGTATATTAAGTTACTTTTTATTATTTCATGGCTAATTAACAGACGATTTTATATAGCAAAGGAAAGATCTGGGCGTGAAGGGGTTAAATTGAGAGCCGTTAAATTGAGGGCCGTTAAATTGAGGGCCGTTAAATTGAGGGCCACTAAATTGAGGGCCGTTAAATTGAGGGCCGTTAAATTGAGGGCCGTTAAATTGAGGGCCGTTAAATTGAGGGCCATTAAATTGAGGGCCATTAAATTGAGGGCCGTTAAATTGAGGGCCGTTAAATTGAGGGCCGTTAAATTGAGGGCCATTAAATTGAGGGCCGTTAAATTGAGGGCCATTAAATTGAGGGCCATTAAATTGAGGGCCGTTAAATTGAGGGCCGTTAAATTGAGGGCCATTAAATTGAGGGCCGTTAAATTGAGGGCCATTAAATTGAGGGCCGTTAAATTGAGGGCCGTTAAATTGAGGGCCGTTTAATTGAGGGCCGTTAAATTGAGGGCCGTTAAATTGAGGGCCTTTAAATTGAGGGTCGAGTGTATTCTCCGTGGAACGTGTCTGCTCGTGTCAGCGCGAATATACTGTATTTCTTCACTGGGATGATGTGAAAGTGTCAGATAGAATGAGTATCAACGCGCGTCTATGGAGAAAGTAATGTTTGTAATTACTAGATCAAGGATGTAAATATAACGAATAGATTGGATGATGTGAAAGATAGAATAGTGGATGATGTGAAAGATAGAATAGTGGATAATGTGAAAGATAGCATAGTGGATAATGTGAAAGATAAAATAGTGGATAATGTGAAAGATAGAATAGTGGATAATGTGAAAGATAAAATAGTGGATAATGTGAAAGATAGAATAGTGGATAATGTGAAAGATAGAATAGTGGATAATGTGAAAGATAAAATAGTGGATAATGTGAAAGATAGAATAGTGGATAATGTGAAAGATAGAATAGTGGATAATGTGAAAGATAGAATAGTGGATAATGTGGAAGATAAAATAGTGGATAATGTGAAAGATAGAATAGTGGATAATGTGAAAGATAAAATAGTGGATAATGTGAAAGATAGAATAGTGGATAATGTGAAAGATAGAATAGTGGATAATGTGGAAGATAAAATAGTGGATAATGTGAAAGATAGAATAGTGGATAATGTGAAAGATAAAATAGTGGATAATGTGAAAGATAAAATAGTGGATAATGTGAAAGATAAAATAGTGGATAATGTGGAAGATAAAATAGTGGATAATGTGAAAGATAAAATAGTGGATAATGTGAAAGAGGAAATAGTGGATAATGTGAAAGATAGAATAGTGGATAATGTGAAAGATAGAATAGTGGATAATGTGGAAGATAGAATAGTGGATAATGTGAAAGATAGAATAGTGGATAATGTGGAAGATAAAATAGTGGATAATGTGAAAGATAAAATAGTGGATAATGTGAAAGATAGAATAGTGGATAATGTGAAAGATAGAATAGTGGATAATGTGAAAGATAGAATAGTGGATAATGTGGAAGATAGAATAGTGGATAATGTGAAAGATAGAATAGTGGATAATGTGAAAGATAGAATAGTGGATAATGTGAAAGATGAAATATGTATCAACAGGCGTCAGTGGAATAAAGTCATGTTTGTAATTACTGGATCAAGGATGTAGACATAACAAAATAGATTACTTTCTGTTTTCATCATCAGCATAATGTCATTTCCACTGCCGGTGTTGAAATAAATGAGGACAATAGAACAGTTCACTTTATAATTACGACTTTTTTTTACTTTCTATTCATGTAATTGATATAAAAATCGCATGTCACTCTGTATGCTGTACATTAATTAACTTTGGCTCAAGAGTACAACCATGCAAACACAACCATGAAAACACAACGTTGTAACTGGTTCAAAACATGTATCAAGGGTATGCAAGATATAGTCTATTTTTTTTATTATGGTCAAAATGCAGTAAGAAAGCCACGCCCCCTGCCTCCCCATTCTATTCTACGGGGCAGCTGATTGGTGCACTCCTCGTATCATCACTACCAATCACAATATCTTCACTACTTAACAGCGGCGTGACCACTGGACAGCAATCTTCACTACAGAGGGTGACAAAATCAAAAATCCCTCTGTAGTGAAGATTGCTCTGTCCAGTGGTCACGCCGCTGTTAAGTAGTGAAGATATTGTGATTGGTAGTGATGATACGAGGAGTGCACCAATCAGCTGCCCCGTAGAATAGAAGGGCAGGCAGGGGGCGTGGCTTCCTTACTGCATTTTGACCTTAATAAAAAAAATAGACTTATAGACAGTAGGTACTGAACTATTAACTATCCATCTGTACACACCTATCGCGGGTTCAAGATAGTTTCAAATATACACACCACAAGATACCACACACTAACTACCTAGTCTTTGGCGCTGAACTATCTATCCAACTATCACTGGATTAAGATAGTCAGTGTGGGAACTAGCAAGAGAGGACTATTATTTTTTTTTTTTCTTTAATCACACTATATCTGCTTGTTTTACATAATAAACTAGGGCAGTCATTTTTTTTTTTTTTTTTTTTTTTTTTTTTTTTTTTTCCCATAAAGTAGGGCAGTTTTTTTTTTTTTTTTTTTTTTACATAAACTAGGGCAGTATTTTTTTTTTTTTACATAAACTAGGGCAGTGAGTTTTTTTCCATTTCTTTTTACATCATAAACTAGGGCAGTCAGTTTTTTTTTTAGTCTTATTTTAGTTTTTTTTTTTTTTACATTGTTGTGTACACTAGCTAGACACGGGTTACGCTAAACACAGAGTTCGCACACAAGTTTATTGCGGCGGGAATATGTAGGTAAATACCGCGGAGAAAGGCCACCAGGAGCACACAGAGAAGGTGCGTGTGTCCTAACTGGCTCCATCTAGGACGCCAGCGGCCAGGGCTGGACAAGGGGATTTGGGTGACCCCAGTCAGGTCACCCCTACTTGCCACAGGGTAATTAAGCATCTGGCGTTAAGCCCATAATTGAGGTCACTCCCTAAAGGTCACTACAACATCATAAACTAGGGCAGATTTTTTTTTTTTTTTTTTTTTTCCTTTACACCGCAAACTATCTGTAGGCTGAGGTAATAGGGCTGATAGTCAAGCCTGAAGCACAGGGCTGGTGGGCTGTCAGGCTTGATAGTTGTTGTTGTTTTTTTACGTTTGAGCCTATAGCACCTGTAAGCTATTTGTTCTTCTGGCTGGGTAGACTGTAAATGACATGAGTATTATAGTGAAGCGAGAAGTGAATGCCATGTATAGATCCTGTCGACGTATACATTTTCACCATACATATACATAACATAGATATAGAAATACAAAGAAATAAGATAGGAAAAATATATATAGACCAAAATTGCTTATTGCTATCTACTACCATGACATACATACATACATACATAGGCCTACACATACATATATACATACATACATAGGCCTACACTTACATATATACATGCATACATAGGCCTACACATACATATATACATACATAGGCCTACACATACATATATACATACATACATAGGCCTACACATACATACATACATACATACATACATAGGCCTACACATACATATATACATACATACATAGGCCTACACATATATACATACATACATAGGCCTACACATACATACATACATACATAGTACATACATACATACATACAAATATTAGTATAGAGGTAGTAATTTACATACACAGATCTCAAAATGTCCATGTTGTTATTGTTATGAAAGACAGTAAATATGATATTGATCTATGCCTTATTGTATTCCTGAACCTTTATTAATATTATAGTAGTAGTAGTAGTAGTAGTAGTAGTGAGTGGTGGTGGTGGTGGTAATAGTAGTAGTAAAAATAGTAGTAGTGGTGGTGGTGGTACGATATAGAATAGACTGGGTGACCTAACTTTTTTTTTTCTCTCTCTCTCTCTCTCTCTCTCTCTCTCTCTCTCTCTCTCTCTCTCTCTCTCTCTCTCTCTCTCTCTCTCTCTCTCTCTCTCTCTCTCTCTCTCTCTCTCTCTCTCTCTCTCTCTCTCTCTCTCTCTCTCTCCTCTCTCTCTCTCTCTCTCTCTCTCTCTCTCTCTCTCTCTCTCTCTCTCTCTCTCTCTCTCTCTCTCTCTCTCACACACACAGTCGTCATGGCAACTACAAATCTTCCTCCAATGTGTGTCTTTGTTGGAGGAGGGAAGGGAGAGAGAGAGAGAGAGAGAGAGAGAGAGAGAGGATGAAGGGAAGGAAGAGAAGGAGGGAGGAGGGAAGGAGAGAGGGAAGGGAGGGAGAGAGGAGGAATGAAATTTGATAATGGAGAAAGAAAAATACGAAACCATACTGAGAAGACATTGATGGATAGATAGATAGATAGATAGAGGAATGTACGTGTGTATGTATGGATAGATATATAGGAAGAGGGCACACACACACACACACACACACACACAGAATGTAAACACTAATCCTTTTAATTACTTTGGGTATTATGATAATTAGGAGGGGGGTTGGGGGGGGGAGGGGGGAGGCAGGGAAGGGTGATAAAAGAAGGGAAACTAAATAAAAGAGGAAGAAGAAAGAGGAGGAGGAGGAAGTGTAGGACGATAAAAGGAGGAAATACAGAAGGAAGACAAGGAAGAAGATGGATAGGAAGACAGAAAGTTAAAGGAGGAATATAGGAGGTAGGAAAGATGTGATAAAGAGGGTAAATAAAGAAGAAGAGGAGGAAGAGGAGGATGATAAAAGGAGGTAATACAGATAGAAGACAAGGAAGAGGAGGAGGAGGAAGAGGTAGGAAGAAAGAAAGAATATAGGAGGTAGGAAAGAGGTGATAAAGAAGGTAAACAGACAAGAAAGAGGAGGAGGAGAAGGATGATAAAAGGAGATAATACAGATAGAAGACAAGGAAGAGGAAGAGGTAGGAAGACAGAAAATCAAAAGAAGGAATATAGGAGGTAGGAAAGAGGTGATAAAGAGGGTAAATAAAGAAGAAGAGGAGGAAGAGGTAGAAAGATGGTTAGGAAGGAGGTAATAAGAATGATAAAGAGTAACAAGAAAGGAGGAGAGGATAAAGGAGGTAATACAGAAAGAAGACAAGGAAGAAGAGGAGGAGGAAGAGATAGGAAGACAAAATGAAAAGAAGGAATATAGGAGGTAGGAAAGATGTGATAAAGAAAGGAAATGAACAAAAAAGAAGAGGAGGAGGAAGAAGTAGAAAGATGGTTAGGAAAAAAGATAATTAAAAGAAGGAATAAAGGAGGTAGTAAGGAGATGATAAAGAGAGTAAACAAAGAAGAAAGAGGAGGAGGAGGAGGAGGAGGAGGAGGAGGAGGAGGAGGATAAAAGGAGGTAATACAGAAAGAAGACAAGGAAGAGGAGGAGGCAGATGGTTAGGAAGACAAAATGAAAAAAAAGGAATACAGTAGTTAGAAAGGAAGTAATAAAAGAGAGGAAACATATAAGAAAGAGGAGGAGGAGAAGGGTGATAAAGGAGGTAATACAGATAGAAGAAAGGGAAGAGGAAGAGAACTAAAATGAAAAGAAGGAATATAGGAGGTAGTAAGGAGGTAGGAAGGAGGTGATAAAGAAGGAAAACAAACAAGAAAGAGGAGAGGAGAAAGAAGAGAATAATAAAACAAAGAGCAAGAGAAAGGCAATCGAGAAAATTACCTGCAATGTTTGTGTTGAGTCAGAGAGAGAGAGAGAGAGAGAGAGAGACCGACCTTCATTCTCTTCTGCATCCATGAAATACACATTCATTCCAACTGTCCTCCTCCTCCTCCTCCTCCTCCTCCTCCTCCTCCTCCTCTTCCTCCTCCTCCCCTCCTCCTCCTCCTCCTCCTCCTCTTCTTCCCCTCTTCCTCTTCCTCCTCCTCCCAACTCTCCCATTCCCCCTCTTCCTCCTCCTCCTCCTCCTCCTCTTCTTCCCCTCCTCCTCTTCCTCCTCCTCCCAACTCTCCCATTCCCCCTCTTCCTCCTCCTCCTCCTCCTCCTCCTCCTCCTCCTCCTCCTCATTTTCCCAAGGTAAGGAATTGCAGAAACCAGGTGACAGGATTAATCACAATGGTAAAAGGAGGTGGTGGTGGAGGAGGGTGGAGAGGGTAGTGGAGGAGGGTGTAGGTGGTGAGTGTGGAAGGCTATGAGGGAGAAGGGAAGGGAGGAAATGAGGACAGGTGACAAAGTGTAATTAGGTGAAGGACGGAGAGAGAGAGAGGAAGGAAAAAAGAGGGGGCAGGTAGGGAGGAAGGGAGGAGGGGAAGAGCAGAGGAAGGGAGAGGAGGGGAGGAAGGAAAAACGAGGGGGCAGGTAGAGAGGAAGGGAGGAAGGGAAGAGGAGAGGAGGAAGGGAAGAGGAGAGGAGGAAGGGCAGGTAGCAGTGTTGCCAAACTAGCGCGAAATGCGCTAGTTCTGGCGCATTGGCATCACAAACAGCGCGTACATTTCGTGTTTTGCGCATAGCGCGTTTTTCAGTGCATTTTTATTCAATCTGGTGCATGTTCTAGCGCATTTCTGGAAATCCATGGTTATAGGTAAGGTTAGTATAAATCTACTTAAGACTGTACTTCAAGCTTTGTTGAAATATAACTACAAGGCAACTACTTCGTATTGTACATACGTACGTATATACATGCAGCCCGCTCCACCTCACCTCTGACCTCAGCCGCCGCCTGCCTGGCGTCAGCCATCGGCCAGCGGGCATCGGCTAGCCGGCTGGCGGCTACGCATAAGCATAACGCACTTGCCACTGCACTATTGTCGCCAGGCACAATATATTACGAATGTTAGCATCACTACAGACTTTTATGCGTCACTGAAGACGCATGCACAGTAGTTTATATTATGTATACATCACACTACCGTACATGTCTTCAGTGGCACATAAAAGTATGTAGTGATGATAAAATTCGTAATATATTGTGCCTGGCGACATTAGTGTAGTGGCAAGTGACTGGCGACTATAGTGTTATCTACTAGTATGTAAATCCTAATCATGAACTGTTATTATTATTATTATTATTATTATTATTATTATTATTATCATTAGTATTAATATTATTATAGCAGCAACAGAAGCAGTAACATTATCAATACACTGTAAAAGTACTAATGCGTAATACTATTATAATAACCATTATCTAGCTACTATTACAATAATCAACAGAGGGGAGGATTTTTTTATTTTTTTTATAGCTATTTACATCTATTATATATATATATATATATATATATATATATATACATTATACATATACATACACATATGCACGTACATACACATACATACACATACATATATACATAAAAAATAGTAATAAATGAGCGGGCATCAGCCCGCCGCTGTAGCCGCAGCTAGAGTACCTTGAATAATAGAGTAGCGACAACTTGATTTATGGGCGCCATCTTGCTACCAGGGCCTCTTCGTTCACCCAAGATCCGCGGAAGTTCTCAAGGCATGACCCCGCAGTATATCATGTTATACATGTATAAAGGATATACTGTTATCTTCGGAAATGTTTGTTCTATAAGATTATCACATAAAACACAGAAAAACACATTAAATAAAGGTCATTATGACACTGAAGAAATATGATTCACTTAAAACTCGTCGTCATGTAAAACTTTGTGGGACAGCTTATAAGATGGAAGATATCAATAGAAGCAGAATTTTATTAGCTTTCCATTGCTATATTTCGTTTTCTGATACATACAGTAGAACCATGCATAAATTAGCGTTAACTAAATAAATCGCCGCGAAGGCCCCGCTCTCTCTCTCTCTCTCTCTCTCTCTCTCTCTCTCTCTCTCTCTCTCTCTCTCTCTCTCTCTCTCTCTCTCTCTCTCTCTCTCTCTCTCTCTCTCTGGATGTCGTGATCTCCTCGCACACTCGGAGGCTGGACAGCATCCAGCGTCGAGCCCTGCGACTGGTGGATGCTGCAGACCCCCCAGACCCACCAGCCCAGTTCGAGCCGGTGAGTCCTCTCGACTCACTGGAACACCGCAGGGATGTCGCGGCGCTTGTGGTATTTCACAAGGCACAGGTGCAGGGAGTGCCACACCTGGCTGGGTTACGACAGCCTCCGAGAGTCGCCACGCGAAGCACGAGAACGGTGCTTACCAGTGGTGATGCAGTGGAGGTGCCGCGTTCCCGTGCCAGCCAGCACCAACGCACCTTTGTGGGCCGCGTCTCCAGGATGTGGAACATTTTCACGGCCGCTGTCCCTCACATCCAGGAGATGAACACACAAAGTGTAAAGTTGGCGGCCTATCGGTGGAGACTGTTGAAGCCCACCCCGCTGAGGCTAGTGATACTGTGACACTAGTGACAGTAACAGTGCCTCAACAAACACTTTAGTGATGCATATATGTATATAATGTTAGTTTTTAGGTCTTTATATTTATGTGTAAATTGCCCTTAAGATAGGTAGCACACGACAGTGCACCTTTGGGCTTTAGTTATATGTATGTTAAAGAGAGAGAGAGAGAGAGAGAGAGAGAGAGAGAGAGAGAGAGAGAGAGAGAGAGAGAGAGAGAGAGAGAGAGGCCTTCGCGGCGATTTATTTAGTTAACGCTAATTTATGCATGGTTCTACTGTATATCTCAGAAAACGAAATATAGCAAAGGAAAGCTAATAAAATTCTGCTTCTATTGATATCTTCCATCTTATAAGCTGTCCCACAAAGTTTTACATGACGACGAGTTTTAAGTGAATCATATTTCTTCAGTCTCATAATGACCTTTATTTAATGTGTTTTTCTGTGTTTTATGTGATAATCTTATAGAACAAACATTTCCGAAGATAACAGTATATCCTTTATACATGTATAACATGATATACTGCGGGGTCATGCCTTGAGAACTTCCGCGGGTCTTGGGTGAACGAAGAGGCCCTGGTAGCAAGATGGCGCCCAGTAGCGTTTAACATAGGGCCTATGAGTGGCGGTACCCTCTTATTACAGAGACCCTAGCCGCAGCCACAGTCAAGTCACAGGTGGGCGGGGCCTAAGTATGGTATAGTTACTTTGGGCGGGGCGTGAGGTGAGGAGACGAAAATTTTTCTAACGCATTTCTAGCGCATTTCATACCTCAATCGAGCTCTTTTACGTCCGACACATTTGGCAACACTGGAAGGTAGAGAGAGAGAGAGAGAAAGAGAGAGGAGGAAGGGAGAGGAGAGGAGAGAGAGGGAGTGTAAGAAAAAATAGGTATTGCAAATCTAATTGTGTGTGTGTGTGTGTGTGTGTGTGTGTGTTGTTTTGGTCTTTAGAATAGGAGAAGGAAGGAAGGGAAATAGGTAGGAGGAGAGGAAAAGGAGAAGGAAGGAGGTGACATAGATGGAATAAAGGAGGAGGAGATGAGTGCTTTTGAATATATCAGTTATTTATATTCTCCTCCTCCTCCTCCTCCTCCTCCTCCACTTCACTGCTCTTTCCATACCGAAATAGATGGAAAAAATGATCTATTTATATATTGAGCTGTTACTATCTTTTGAGGGGATGATGATGATGAAAGTGTCCAATTATGAGATTAAATTTGTGTGCGCGTGTGTGTGTGTGTGTGAGAGAGAGAGAGAGAGAGAGAGGGAGAGAATATTACCATGACAACGAACATCACCTCAGCAAATAGTATCTCTCTCTCTCTCTCTCTCTCTCTCTCTCTCTCTCTCTCTCTCTCTCTCTCTCTCTCTCTCTCTCTCTCTCTCTCTCCTCTCTCTCTCTCTCTTCTCCTCTCCTCTCTCTCTCTCTCTCTCTCTCTCTCTCTCTCTTCTCTCCTTCTCTCTCTCTCCTTCTCTCTCTCTCTCTCTCTCTCTCTCTCTCTCCTCATTCTCTCTCTCCTCCTCTTCTCTCTTCTCTACCTCTCTCTTCTATTCCTCTTCTTCCCTCCTTCATTCGTTCCTTTCTTCTCCTTCTATTCTCTTCTTTCTCTCTTTTTCTTCTCTTCTCCTCTTCTTTCTTCTCTTCTGTCTCCTCTTCTTTCTTCTCTTCTGTCTCCTCTTCTTCAATCTCTTCTATCCACCTCTTCTATTTACTTTATTTTGTGGTGACTCATCTGTCTCTCTCTCTCTCTCTAGACAGGTACAGACAGATTTTTTTTTTTTTACATTTGTGCCCATAGCGCCTGTAGGCAGTGGTGACCCAGGGCTGGATGGTAGGCTCTGGAGGTTCACTTGAGGGCTATGATGGTTGGTTGGTCCTCGCCCGTGGTGGCGCAGGCAGGATTTTTATAGTGACGCCTGTGATTAGAGGCTCATACCGCCCCCCTGTGTCCTTCGATGCACTCGCAATCGAAGGTAGAGTTGATGGGCAGCATGTGGTGTTCTCAGGCCACTCGACGGTGCAGAAACGCACGCTATAGTGTAAAATGTCCCGGTAGACCGCACGCTATAGTGCAAATGTCCCTGTAGACCGCACGCTATAGTAGCACCCAGATACAGACAGACGGACAGATAGACATATATAGACAGATACAGACAGCCAGACAGATAGACAGATACAGACAGCCAGACAGATAGACATACAGACACATATATAGACAGATAGATAGATACAGACAGACAGATAGACAGAAACAGACAGATAGACAGAAATAGACACATATATAGACAGATAGATAGATACAGACAGACAGATAGACAGAGGCAGACACAAAGGCAGGAGGAGGAGGAGGAGGCAGATAAAAGGGAGGAGGAGGAGGCGGCAGGTAGAGAGGAGGGGGGGAGGAGGGGGAGGAGGAGGCGGCAGGTAAGAGGGAGGGGATGAGGAGGAGGAGAGGCAGGCAGGTAAAAGGGAGGGGGGGAGGAGGAGGAGGAGGGGCAGGTAAAGAGGGGTGGAGGAGGAGGAGGCGGCAGGTAAGAGGGAGGGGAGGAGGAGGAGGAGGCGGCAGGTAAAGGGAGGCGGAGGAGGAGGAGGAGGCGGCAGGTAAGAGGGAGGAGGAGGAGGAGGTAGGTAAAAGGGAGGAGGAGGAGGAGGAGGAGGCAGGTAAAAAGGAAGAAGAGTATTAAGGAGGGAGGGGGGAGGGGAAGATTAAGAAGGGAGGGGGGAGGGGGGATTAAGAAGGGAGGGAAGGAGGGAGAGAGAGAAAGATTACAAGAAGAGAAGAAGAATTTCCTTTTCCATCATTGTGGGAAAGTTTTTAGAACGGGAGTTACCGGTAAAGGAGCTTGTGAAGGGCCGCTGAGAAAGCATGGGAGGGGAGGGGAGGAGGGGAGGAGGGGAGGGATGAAGGGAGGGGGAGGGTTATGTAATATGAGGGAGGAGGAGCAAGAGAGAGAAAGTCAAAGTCCTTTTATAACTGCTATAATAATAATGACGATTTAATATTTGAAGAGTGTATAAAGTGAGTTGGTATATTGACGTCAGGCAGCTGCTGTACTGTCTTTTACCCACTGCCTTCTGTCATCCCTATAGCCTTGAAGGGATCTAACTTGCTTTATAGCTCTATCAGGGCCGTACTTATTAATATATTTATTAATAAAATTTGTCCATCGGGGGCCTCAAAATAGGCCCTCGGTGCCCCCATCAGCCCATCAAAATTGTATTCACTGCCCCGATTATTAGGCAGCGCAGTGGCAGTGCCTTGATGGCCGCGTCGCGCCAAGGACTCCTAGAACACCTACGTCGTTCTAGGAGTCCTTGGTCGCGACCGCCAGGCTCTCACCCCGGAGGGAAATTTCCCGATTTTCCGGTTGGCCGCCAGTCCGCCACTGATGTTATGCGGTAACGTGGGCGCGCGGTGGTTGATAGGAAATACCATAATACTATACTGGTGATTTTCAAAAAATACATGCGCACGTGAACCGGCGCGGAACCCCCGTGTCGTGCGGGGTCCAGACAAAACCCCCCTAGGACAAAACCCCCTAGGACAAAAAACCCTTGGACAAAACCCCCTAAGCATAAGTGCGAAATAGGACAAAACCCCCTCAGTTTAATACCGTTAAAATTAGAAGAACAAATATAATTTAAGCAATTTATTACTGAAGTAATCATGAAAAATATTATAACCTTTCTTTGTGTTTGTTCACTCCACCTGATCATTGTTTTGTCTACTTGAGTACCGTAAATCCCCATGTACCGTAGATAACACTAAAGTCGCCAGGACAACGTTTCTTTGTTATTTACAGACGTGTGGTGGCGTTAATACTTACATTTCTACATCTATGATTTCAGGAAAGTTAGAAGGGGCTATCTGGAGAGCCTGTCATTTTGTGTCTTCATCTGTGTCATATTATGGCTATAAATGAACAAATTACAAAAATATATCAACCGAGTGGCGACGTTGATAATGGGCTACACTAAGGTCGCCATCTAGTGTTTATGTTTTGAGTGTCCTCCCGCCGTCGTCGTCTTTGTTTTGTTTTGTTTTTGAAGAATTTCGTCAGTTATCGACGCAGCTGAGATGGATCTCCACTGTAACCAGACAGCTCTCTCTCAGACTACCCCTAGAGAGCTGTCTACTATATAGTGCTTATAGTGTTGGCTGAAGCCAGCACCCCGGGAGGCGGGTTACAAACCCCCGGCTAACACCCGGTACCCATTCACTGCTGGGTGGACAGGGGCTCGGGTTTTAAGGAAACAGCCCAACTGTTTCCGCTCCGCCCGGGGATCGAACCCGGGACTTCTCAGTTGTGAACCGAGCGTGCTACCCCTACACTACGGAGTACCCCCAAAATTGGAGGTACTCCGTCGCCCGGGACTTCTCGGTTGTGAACCGAGCGTGCTACCCCTAAACTACGGAGTACCCCAAAATTGGGGGTACTCCGTCGCCCGAAAAAAAAAGCGAGTAGTGTAATTTGAAATCGTATATACTAGCAGATACAAAGCATAAAACAACGCTGAAACAGGAAGATTATACAGTCATGATATAAACTGCGTATCATCGTCAGTGGCACATAAAAATCAGTAGTGATGCTATCATTCGTAATATTTGGTGGTTGGCGACATTATTGCAGCTGGCGACTAAATTAAGTGTTATCTACGATAGCTATAGGTAAAAACCTATCAAACCTATCAACACCTATCTATCAAAACCTATATATTATATAATGAATGTAATATTTTACATCGCAGAGAAGTGTTCATAAACTACAAATAATAAGAATACAAATTATGATTTTAAAAGTTCTTGTTTTTTTTTCCTAGGGGGGTTTTGTCCTCAGGTTTTTTTTCCTAGGGGGGTTTTGTCCTCAGTTTTTTTCCCTAGGGGGGTTTTCATCTTGTCTTACGGGGTTTTGTCCTACCTCGTGTCGTGCCCCTCGCTCCCAATTATCTAACTATCAATTATATTTCATCAATTATCTCAATGATAATTGGTAATTTCACCCGAACTAAATTGGCCCCCCCCCCTTTCTTTATTCTCTTACTGTCTTCTTTATAGGGACTGCCAACTATGCGGGCTTTGTGTTACCCCTTTTTTTGTGCTCTTGGCCAGTCCTTTGTGATGTAAAAAATATATATACAAAAATTTGGGGGTATGTTTGTTTTTGCTTAGTTTGTTCAACAGTATAGTCTTGGCGTCCTCGTCCTTTCTATTTTCTCCTTCTTCCTCCTCGTGTTTCAATATCCTCCTGATAAAACTCTAAGGTGTCATCATTACGCTTTTCACTCCTCTCTCTCTCTCTCTCCTCCTCTCTCTCTTCTCCTCTTCTCCTCCTCCTTCCTCTCTCTCTCTCTCTCCTCTCTCTCTCTCTCTCTCTCTCCTCTCCTCTCTCTCCTCTCTCTCTCTCTCTCTCTCCTCTCTCTCCCTCTCTCTCCTCTCTCTCTCTCTCTCCTCTCTCTCTCTCTCTCTCTCTCTCTCTCTCTCCTCTCTCCTCTCTCTCTCTCTCTCTCTCTCTCTCTCTCTCTCTCTCTCTCTCTCTCTCTCCTCTCTCTCTCCCTCTCTCCTCTCTCTCTCTCTCTCTCTCTCTCTCTCTTCCTCTCTCTCTCTCTCTCTCTCTTACAACGCGGATTTCCTTGATAGTTTATAAAGAAGTGGTCAAGGCCGCTATTTCTGTCCCAAAAGATGCAAGTTGCATTCCCCGGTCTGGCGTCATGAGGGGGGGGTTGCGCGGTCCTTCCCTCCCCCCATCCCCCCCCCACCCCTTTACTCCTTCCCCCCTCCCCCCATGTACCCCCCCTGGGCCTCCCGTGACCCTCGCTTTCTTGACCTTGACCTCTGAAGGGTGTTAGTGTGGTATTAGCCTCGTTATTATATTTTTGTCGTCTTGTTTTTCTTTCTTTTTATTTTCTGTGATCTTCCTCGTGTTCTTAATCTTGCGGTTTTTTTTTTTTTTTTTTTTGTAGAGTTGATATTTTCTTCTTGTTTTCTTCCTTTTCTGTGTGAATATTACTTGGTTCATCTTTATCTTGGTTCATCTTCATCTTGGTTCATCGTCATCTCGGTTCATCTTCATCTTGGTTCATCTTCATCTTGGTTCATCTTCCTCTTGGTTCATCTTCATCTCGGTTCATCTTCATCTTGGTTCATCTTCATCTTGGTTCATCTTCATCTTGGTTCATCTTCATCTTGGTTCATCTTCATCTTGGTTCATCTTCATCTTGGTACATCTTCATCTTGGTTCATCTTCATCTTGGTTCATCGTCATCTCGGTTCATCTTCATCTTGGTTCATCTTCCTCTTGGTTCATCTTCATCTTGGTTCATCTTCATCTTGGTTCATCGTCATCTTGGTTCATCTTCATCTTGGTTCATCTTCATCTTGGTTCACCTTCATCTTGGTTCACCTTCATCTTGATTCATCTTCATCTTGGTTCATCTTCATCTTGGTTCATCTTCCTCTTGGTTCATCTTCATCTTGGTTCATCATCTTCATCTTGGTTCATCATCTTCATCTCGGTTCATCTTCATCTTGGTTCATCTTTGGTTCCCCTTCAGCAGAGCCTAGACTGGACCTCCGTTTTCTTTAGTGTTGTGACGTCACTACTTAGTATTTGACCCCCTGACCCAACACCCACCTGCAACACCTATATCTTATAACCTTTACCTTATTACCCTTACATGCCTCTTGATTCTATCCCTTATACATTAATAGTGTTACGTATCCCTTGTCTTTTATTATCATCATCATCATCATCTTTCCTGCTCCTCCTTTTTTTCCTCCTTCTCCTCTTCCTGCTCCTCCTTCTATTCCTCCTCCTTCTTCTTCTCTTCCTCCTCTTCTTCTTCTAATGCCCATGCTCTTTCTCTAGTTTGTTTACGTCAGAGCATTGCCCCTCCTTCTCCTACTCTTCCTCCTCCTCCTCCTTCTCCTCCTCCTCCTCCTACTACTACTCTTCCTCCTCCTCCTCCTCCTTCTCCTATCTCCCTCCTCCCCCCCTCCTCCTCCTCCATTGTACCCCAACCTCAATATTATGCTTACGTCAATGCCCTCCTCCCCTCCCACATACACGCAACTCATCTCTTCCTCCTCCTCCTCCTCCTCCTCCTCCTCCTCCTCCTATATTCTTGTTACACTCATCTCCCTTCCGTCTCCGCCTGCCTGTGTCCATTTGTCCTTCACCCTACTCTTATAGCCTCCTCTCACCTTTCCCTCCTCCTCCTCCTCCTCTCCTCCTCCTCCTCCTCCTCCTCCTCCTCCTCCTCCTCCTCCTCCTCCTCCTCCATAGTATCTCCTTTATCTTACTATCCCTCCCTCCTTTCAATCTTCATTTTCTTACACGTCCTCCTCCTCCTCTTCTTCCTCTTCGTCCCCTTTCTCTATCCTTCCTCCTCCTCCTCCTTCTCCTCCTCCTCCTCCTCTCCTCCTCCTCCTCCTCCTCCTCCTCCTCCTCCTTCCTTCTCCTCCTCCTCCTCCTCCTCCTCCTCCTCCTCCTCCTCCTCCCTCCTCCTCCTCCTCCTCCTCCTCCTCCTCCTCCTCCTCCTCCTCCCCTTTCTCTATTCCTCCCTCCTATCCATCTTCATATTATTACATATCCTCCCCCCCCCTCTCTCTCTCTCTCTCGTCTCTTCCCTCTTCTCTCTCTCTCTCGTCTCCTCTCCTCTCTCATCTCTCTCTCTCTCTCTCTCTCTCTCTCTCTCTCCTCTCTCTCCTCTCTCTCTCTCTCTCTCCTCTCTCTCTCTCTCTCTCTCTCTCTCTCTCTCTCTCTCTCTCTCTCTCTCTCTCTCCTCAAATTTTTCCGCATTAGGCAAGCTTTGTGTGTGTGTGCAGAGGCGGATACTGGAAAATGGCCAATTGACATACATACATACATGATAGACTGATGGATCACTTAATGCGTAAATAATCAAATCAAACAGGGGAGCCATTACCTGAATTAATTAGTGTCCTGGTGATGCCTGTGTGATGATGATGATGATGAAAATAGGCGAGCTGGTGCAACATGTTTGACTCTTGTTATTATTATTATTATTTTATTTACTTACTTATTTATTTACTTATTTATTATTTACTTTACTTATTATTTACCTTATTTATTTATTATTTACCGTATTTATTTATTATTTACCGTATTTATTTATTATTTACCGTATTTATTTATTATTTACCTTATTTATTTATTATTTACCGTATTTATTATTTACCTTATTTATTTATTATTTACCGTATTTATTTATATTATTTACCGTATTTATTTATTATTTACCGTATTTATTTATTATTTACCGTATTTATTTATTATTTACCGTATTTATTTATTATTTACCGTATTTATTTATTACCGTATTTATTTATTTTTTACCGTATTTATTATTTACCGTATTTATTTATTATTTACCGTATTTATTTATTATTTACCTTATTTATTTATTATTTACCGTATTTATTTATTATTTACCGTATTTATTTATTATTTACCGTATTTATTTATTATTTACCATATTTATTTATTATTTACCGTATTTATTTATTATTTACCTGATTTATTTATTATTTACCGTATTTATTTATTTTTTACCTTATTTATTTATTATTTACCGTATTTATTTATTATTTACCGTATTTATTTATTATTTAGCTTATTTATTTATTATTTACCGTATTTTTTTATTATTTACCGTAAGTATTTATTATTTACCGTATTTATTTATTACCTTATTTATTTATTATTTACCGTATTTATTTATTATTTACCGTATTTATTTATTATTTACCGTATTTATTTATTACCGTATTTATTTATTATTTACCGTATTTATTTATTATTTACCGTATTTATTTATTATTTACCGTATTTATTTATTATTTACCGTATTTATTTATTATTTACCGTATTTATTTATTATTTACCGTATTTATTTATTACCTTATTTATTTATTATTTACCGTATTTATTATTTACTGTATTTATTATTTACCTTATTTATTTATTATTTACCGTATTTATTTATTATTTACCTTATTTATTTATTATTTACCTTATTTATTTATTATTTACCGTATTTATTATTTACCGTATTTATTATTTACCTTATTTATTTATTATTTACCGTATTTATTTATTATTTACCGTATTTATTTATTATTTACCTTATTTATTATTTACCGTATTTATTATTTACCGTATTTATTATTTACCTTATTCATTTATTATTTACCTGATTTATTTATTATTTACCGTATTTATTTATTATTTACTTTACTTATTATTTATATACTTCTTACTACTTAACATTACTTGCATTATTACTTACTTCATAACTTTTCATTCATTACTATTACTATTACTACTATGCTCACTACTACTATTACTATTACTATTACTATGCTTACTACTACTATTACTATTACTATTACTATACTTAATACTAATACTACTATTGCTATTACTATTACTATACTTACTACTACTATTACTATTACTATTACTATTACTATTACTATTACTACTATGCTCACTACTACTATTACTATTACTGTTACTATTACTATACTTACTACTACTATTACTATTACTTCATTACTATTACTATTACTACTGTGGTGAACACCAATTGCTGATTACTCCCAGGCACTAAGTTATCCCGTCCGTCCACGCTCTCTCTATCCTTCCTACAGATCTCACCGACTGAAAGCGGCTAATCACCTTCAGGTGTCCTTGTCAGACTCAGGTCTCAACAGCATTATGATTAGGCGTCAGTAGTCAGGTCGTGAGTATCTGGCTCCTTTAAAAAGCCCGTCTCTTGTAAGACGTTATTAAGCTCAACCACTGTACCACACACATCTGCTCTCTCTCCAATAAACCAACTAACAACCTGGGTGTCTGTTTATCAACCATGTAGCTGACAAGGTCACTACACTACTATGCTCACTACTACTATTACTATTACTATTACTATACTTACTACTACTATTACTATTACTTCATTACTATTAATATTACTACTATACTCACTACTACTATTACTATTACTATTACTATTACTATGCTTACTACTACTATTACTATTACTATTACTATTACAATTACTATGCTTACTACTACTATTACTATACTTAATACTACTACTACTATTACTATTACTATTACTATTACTATGCTTACTACTACTATTACTATTACTATTACTATTACTATTACTATTACTACTATGCTCACTACTACTATTACTACTACTATTACTATACTACTACTACTACTACTACTACTATTACTATTACTATACTACTACTACTACTACTACTATTACTATTACTATACTTACTACTACTACTACTACTATTACTTCATTACTACTACTACTACTATTACTTCATTACTATTACTGTATTGTCACTCAGTATAAAAATGACGATGCATGTATTAAAAAAAAGGAAACATAAAATAGAGAGATGAAAGAGGCATTTAATTAGTATATTGTGTCGATTGCAATCAGGATTAGTATATGGAAAGGAAAAATGATGGAAAGTAATTATAGGAGATGAGAGAGAGAGAGGTATTTATCTATAAAAAGAAATAGTGCGTGTGAATATTACAATGCATATTAATTAAAGGAAAATAATATTAAAAAAAAGCTTGATATAGAAGATTAGAATATCGGAAAAGTAAAAAAGCTTATAAAGTAATGAAGAGAGAGGTTAGAAAAGATTAGAGAGAGGTGTCTATCTAGTATATTATGAAGATTACAATGCAGATTAAAGCGAAAAAAGTAACTAGAATAATCAAAAGTTATATAGATTAGAATAATGGCAAAGTAAAAAAGGTTAGAAAGTAAAGAAAAGATTAGAGAGAGGTAGCTATCTAGTACATAATCAAGATTACAATGCAGATTAAAGCGAAAAAAGTAACTAGAATAAACAAAGTTATATAGATTAGAATAATGGCAAAGTAAAAAAGGTTAGAAAGTAAAGAAAAGATTAGAGAGAGGTGTCTATCTAGTATATTATGAAGATTACAATGCAGATTAAGCGAAAAAGTACTAGATAATCAAAAGTTATATAGATTAGAATAATGGCAAGTAAAAAGGTTAGAAAGTAAAGAAAAATTAGAGAAGTTAGCTATCTAGTAAATTATGAAGATTACAATGCAGATTAAAGCGAAAAAAGTAACTAGAATAAACAAAGTTATATAGATTAGAATAATGGAAAAGTAAAAAAGGCTAGAAAGTAAAGAAAAGATTAGAGAGAGGTGTCTATCTAGTATATTATGAAGATTACAAGGCAGATTAAAGCGAAAAAAGTAACTAGAATAAACAAAAGTTATTAGATTAAATAATGGCAAAGTAAAAAAGGTTAGAAAGTAAAGATGTGAGATTAGACTTAACCCCTTCCTTGAGACCCATAACGTAATTTCCATTGTATTTTGACCACCATTAGATAATTTTAATGCATATAACCAATGTTTTTATGGCTATGACCTGTTTAGTATCCTTGTCCACTAACTAATTTGGTTTATTTAGTCACTTTTCGTAATTTTATGGCTCGACAACATACAATTTTTTATAGCCAAGGAAAGATCTGGGCGTGAAAGGGTTAAGAGAGTTAGCTATCTAGTACGTTATCAAGATTACAATGCAGATTAAAGCAATATTAAATAGAATCAAAATATAAAAGTGATATAGATTACTAGAATAATGGAAATGAAAAAAAGATGGAAAATAAAAATGAGAAAGAGAGAGAGGAGAGAGAGAGGAGCGTAGAGAGAGAGAGAGAGAGGAGCGAGAGAGAGAGAGAGGAGAGATGAGAGAGAGAGAGAGGAGAGAGAGAGGACGCATTTCCAGGTATTCCAAAACAATTTAACTCACTTGGACAAAATTGGAAATGCTTGGCTGACACTTTTGTCTCTCTCTCTCTCTCTCTCTCTCTCTCTCTCTCTCTCTCTCTCTCTCTCTCTCTCTCTCTCTCTTCTTTCTCTCTCTCTCTCTCTCTCTCTCTCTCTCCTCTCTCCTCCCGGGTCCCCTCGCTCTCTCTCTCTCTCTCTCTTCTCTCTCCTCTCTCTCTCTCTCTCTCTCTCCCCTCTCTCCTCTCTCTCTTCTCTCTCTCTCTCTCTCTCTCAAGAAGAAATCAGAAGGAGAATAAAGAGAGGAGAAAAGAGAAGAGAAAGTTAGTAAGAGGGAAAGAAATGAAGCTAAAAGTGAGCGGATTAACGAAAGAGGTGGATGCAAGGAAGAAGTAGGAGCAGGAAGGAAGGAAAGAAAGAAAGACAGTAAGAAATGAATGGAGAGGAGTTCAGGCAGAAGGAAAGAGGAAATGTAAGAAAGAAAACTAAACATATTATTACGAAGGAAAATAATATGGGAATAAGTTTTGGAAAGAGGAGAAAGGAAGGAAAAAAAGATAATTGAAAAGAAAGAAAGAAAGAAGAGAATGGAGAGTTTAGGCAGAAGGAAAGGGAAAATATAAGGATGAAAGCAAAAGATATTATTACGAAGGAAAATAATATAGGAATAAGTTTTGGAAATGAGTAAAAGAGAAAGAAAAAAGATAATTAGAAAGAAAGAAAGAAGAGAATGGAGAGTTTAGGCACAAGGAAAGGGAAAATATAAGGATGAAAGCTAAACATATTATTACGAAGGAAAATAATATGGGAATAAGTTTTGGAAATTAGTAAAAGAGAAAGAAAAAAAGATAATTAGAAAGAAAGAAAGAAGAGAATGGAGAGTTTAGGCACAAGGAAAGGGAAAATATAAGGATGAAAGCAAAACATATTATTACGAAGGAAAATAATATGGGAATAAGTTTTGGAAAGAGCAGAAGTTAAAGAAAAAAAGGCAATTGCAAGGAAAGAAAGTAAGAAAAGAATGGAGAGGAGTTTAGGCAGAAGGAAATAGGAAATGTAAGAAAGAAAACCAAAAATAACAGCAAATAGAATAAAAATAGTAAGGGAATAAGTTTTAGACAAGAGTAGAGAAGGAAAAAAAAAATTGAAAAGAAAATTTAAGAATAGAATGGAGAGAAGTTTAGCGAAGGAAAGGAAAATGTAAGAAGAAAACAAAAAATAACTATACGAATAGAAAAAAATAGTAAGGGAATAAGTTTTGAAAGAGTCAGAAAAAGGACAATAAAAAAAAAAAATTGATTAGAAAAAATAATTGATAATTTGTATAGAGAGTAAAAAAAGTGAAAAAGGCTATTGGAAAGAAAAGGGAAAAAGTCATTGGAAAAAAAGGGAAAAAGTCTATTGGAAAAAAAAAGGGAATAAAGGTATTGGAAAAAGGGAAAAAGGCTATTGGAAAAAAAAGGGAAAAAAGGCAATTGGAAAAAAAAGGGAAAAAAGGCTATTGGAAAAAAAGGGAAAAAAGGCTATTGGAAAAAAAAAGGGAAAAAAGTAATAGATAATAGAATATAGGAGATAAAATAGAGATATATTAAAACTAGTTATAAAAAGAATTAGAAGAAAATAATATGGAAGGAGTTATGGAAAGAGCAGAAAGAGAAAGATAAACAAGGCATTGGAAAAAAAAGAGAAAAAAGTAATAGATATATATAGGAGATAAAATAGATTATATATTAAAACTAGTTATAAAAAGAATTAGAAGAAAAATTATATGGGAATAAGTTATAGGAAAGAGCAGAAGAGAAAGGAAAAAAAGGCAATTAGAAAGAAATGGAAAAAAGTAAAAGAGATATATAGGAGATACGTATATAATAGATATATTAAAACAAATTATAAAGGAATTAGAAGAAAAATTATATGGGAATTAATTTGTTATAGAAAAGAGTAAAAGAGAAGGGGAAAAAAGGCAATTAGAAAGAAAAAGGGAAAAATTTGTTATATAAAAGGGAAGTGAAAGAATTATGACTTATACAAAAATAGGAAAAAATAGATCTATAGAAAAACGGAGGAGGGAAAAATAGATCTATAGAAAAACGGAGAGGGAAAAATAGATCTATAGAAAAACGGAGGGGGGAAAATAGATATAGAAAAACGGAGAGGGAAAATAGATCTATGAAAACGGGAGGGAAAAATAGATCTATAGAAAAACGGAGAGGGAAAAATAGATCTATAGAAAAACGGAGGAGGGAAAAATAGATATATAGAAAAACGGAGAGGGAAAAATAGATCTATAGAAAAACGGAGGAGGGAAAAATAGATATATAGAAAAACGGAGGAGGGAAAAATAGATCTATAGAAAAACGGAGAGGGAAAAATAGATCTATAGAAAAACGGAGAGGGAAAAATAGATCTATAGAAAAACGGAGAGGGAAAAATAGATCTATAGAAAAACGGAGGGGGGAAAAATAGATCTATAGAAAAACGGAGAGGGAAAAATAGATCTATAGAAAAACGGAGGAGGGGAAAAAAAAAAAAACAAGAAAAATAGATCTATAGAAAAACGGAGGAGGGGAAAAATAGATATATAGAAAAACGGAGAGAGGAAAATAGATCTATAGAAAAACGGAGGAGGGAAAAATAGTATATAGAAAAGAAAAAACGTGAGGAGGGGAAAAATAGATATATAGAAAAAACGGAGGAGGGAAAAAAAATAGATATATAGAAAAACGGAGGAGGGAAAAATAGATTATAGAAAAACGGAGGGGAAAAATAGATATATAGAAAAAACGGAGAGGGGAAAAATAGATTATAGAAAAACGGAGGAGGGAAAAATAGATATATAGAAAAACGGAGGGGGAAAAATAGATATATAAAAAACGGAGGAGGGAAAAAATAGATTATAGAAAAAACGGAGGGGGGAAAAATAGATATATAGAAAACGGAGAGGGAAAAATAGATATATAGAAAAACGGGGGGGGAAAATAGATATATAGAAAAACGGAGAGGGAAAAGAGGAAAAAATAGATATATAGAAAAAACGGAGGGGGGAAAATAGATATATAGAAAAACGGAGAGGGAAAATAGATATATATAAAAAACGAGGGGGGAATAGATCTAAGAAAAACTGGAGGGGGAAAATAGATATACTAGAAAAACGGCGGAGAAGTGAAGAGAAAAATAGATATATAGAAAAACGGAGGGGAAAAATAGATCTATAGAAAAAACGGAGAGGGAAAAATAGATATATAGAAAAACGGAGGGGGAAAATAGATATATAGAAAAACGGAGGGGGAAAAAATAGAACTAATTAGAAAAACGGAGGAGGAAAAATAGATCTATAGAAAAACGGAGGGGGAAAATAGATCTATAGAAAAACGGAGAGGGAAAAAAAGACTATAGAAAAACGGAGAGGGAAAAATAGATCTATAGAAAAACGGAGAGGGAAAAATAGATATATAGAAAAACGGAGGGGGGGGAAAAAAATAGATATATAGAAAAACGGAGGGGGGAAATAGATATATAGAAAAACGGGGGAGGGAAAAATAGATATATAGAAAAACGGAGGGGAAAAATAGATATATAAAAAAACGGAGGGGGGAAAATAGATCTATAGAAAAACGGAGGGGGAAAATAGATATATAGAAAAACGGAGGGGGAAAAAAAATAGATATATAGAAAAATGGAGAGGGAAAAATAGATATATAGAAAAACGGAGGGGAAAAAATAGATATATAGAAAACGGAGGGGGAGAAAAATAGATATATAGAAAAACGGAGGGGAAAAATAGATATATAGAAAAACGGGGGAGGGAAAAATAGATATATAGAAAAACGGAGGGGGGAAAAATAGATATATAGAAAAACGGAGGAGGGAAAATAGATATATAGAAAAACGGAGGGGGGAAAAATAGATATATAGAAAAACGGAGGAGGGAAAAATAGATATATAGAAAAAATATATATAGGGAAAAAAAATTTAAATAGATAGAAATAAAATAGAAATAAGATATATAGGGAGGGAAAAAAATTATAACATGTAACCTTCCTCAAAAAAAAATCTCACATGACCTCAAATCCCCGTGTTAAGGTCACTGCACTTTGACCTGACCGAACCGGCCGTACTAAGCTTTAACATAGGTCAGCAACCCTAGAATGACCTCGACTGACCCCTCTGGACCACCACCACCACCACCATTGTTTGTGTTAAAGGGGTTTCATTAAAGTAGGAAGCAGGGGGAGAGAGAGAGAGAGAGAGAGAGAGAGAGGGAGAGAGAGAGAAGAGAGAGAGAGAAGAGAGAGAGAGGAGAGAGAGAGAGAGAGTAAGATGGACGGGAAGGGATGGAAAATAGAGTAGTATTAGTGGTGGTGGTAGTGGTGGTGGTGGGGGTGGTGGTGGTGATGATGGTAAGGTGAATGACCCTCAACCACCACCACCACCACCACCACCACCACACCACCACCACCACCACCACCACCACCACCACCACCACCACCACCACCACCACCAAGAGGAAGAAGAAAATAAATAAAGAAGAAACTGGTGCAAAAATAATGGATGAAAGAGGAAGAGGAGAGATGGAAGACAAAAAGGAGGAGGAGGAAGAAGAAAAATGGGTATTACGTAGAGAGAGAGAGAGAGAGAGAGGGGAGAGAAGAGCGAAGAGAGAGAGAAGAGAGGAGAGAGAGAGAGAGAGAGAAAGGGGAGAGAGAGAGAGAGAGATAAGGAGAAGAAAATGAGACAGAGAGAGAAAAGGATGGTAAAGGAAGATAGAAAATAAACAAAAAGAAGGGGGAAAGGAAAAAAAATAAAAGGAATAAGGAGGAAGAGAGGAGAGAGAGAGAGACAAAAAGGAGGAGAGGAGGAGGAAGAAGAGATCAGAGATATTAAAAGAGAGAAAAGAGGGGAGAGAAAAGAGAGGAGAGCAGAGACGAGACGAGAGAGAGATGAGAGAGAGAGAGAGAGAGAGAGAGAGAGAGAGAGAGAGAAGAGAGACAGAGAGAGAGAGAGAGAGGGACAGAGAGAGAGAGGGACAGAGAGACACAGAGAGAGAGGGACAGAGAGACACAGAGAAAGAGGCACAGGAGAGGGGCAGAAGCGAGGGGAGGGACAGAGAGACACAGAGAAACAGAGACACAGAGACACAGAGAAAAAGACAGAGAGAAAAAAGAGAGGACAGAGACACAGAGAAGAGGGACAGAGACACGAGAAGAGGGCAGAGACCAGAGAGGGACAGAGAGACACAGAGAGAGAGGGACAGAGAGACACAGAGAAAGAGGGACAGAGAGACACAGAGAGACAGAGAGACACAGAGAACAGAGACACGGAACAGAGAGACGAAAAGAGAGAAAAGAGAGAAAGAGAGAGACCGAGGAGAGAAGAGATAGAGAGAAGAGAGAGAGAGGAGAGAGAGGAGAGAGAAGAGAGAGATTAAGGGTCACAGTTCCGCCAAGGATGCAGGGAGAGGATGGCACTTCCTTATCCTCCTTCATTCTTTTTGCTTCTTTTTATTCCTTCTTTCTCTTCTTTTCATTCCATCTCTTTTTTTCTGTTTTTAAAAGATTTTTTCCTTCATCCTCCTTCTTCTCCTCTCCACATATCTATATGAGTAATGTATCTCCTCCTCCTTCTCCTCCTCCTCCCACCCCTCTCCTTCCCCTCCTCTTTCTTCTTTCAATCAGTGACAAAAAAAATGGTTTCAAACACTAAACGTCCGTTGCATCACCCGATTCTCCGTAAAAATAATTTCAATGTTAGTAGTCGTTGATCGATGGAACAAGTTACCAGCATATGTGTCGTTGAGCCAACACAATAACTATCATTCAAAAACAGACTTGACGCGCACTGTAAAGGTAAATGGTGTATTTATTGCGAATTGTATCTAGTCCCCGTATCGATTAGTTGTAGTGGTAGTGTAGTATGTAGTTAGTATTTTTCATATCAGTATCTGCCTATGAATCTTCCGTTGTTCCTATTTCTTTAGGTACATGGTATCATTTTCAACTGGTTTTTACAAGTAGTTGTAGTTGTAGTATTGTTCGCAGTACCTCGCTATGGACCAATAGGTTCCTCCTGGTTCTGTATCCTATGTAATCCTATGAAAATCCTCCTCCTCCTTCCTCCTCCTCCTCCTCCTCCTCCTCCTCCTCCTCCTCCTCCTCCTCCCATCCTGAAATCACTGTTGTCCTCTAGTTAAAAATACAACTTTTTTTCCACTCGTTGTCTTCCAGTTAAAAATACATTACAAAATTTCCTCGTATCTAAGTAGCTAATCTTGTAGCTAAAAATAGCAGACGTTGATGGGCCAAAAACGAGGTAATATTAATGAGGCTTAAAAAAGGAGGCGGAAAAAAATACTGCCAAATGTTTTAAGTTTTTTTATTTTTTTTTTTTTTTTTTTTTTGGGTTTTTAAGAATAGATTTTTTTTTTTTTTTTTTTTTTGTTTTGAAGAATAGAAAAAAAGAGGGTTTCCACTGTCCATGTCTGTCTGTCTGTTTCTGTTTGTTTGTGTTTGTATCTATCTATCTATTTGTCTACATTTCTGCGTTTTGACAAGTGTTTTTACGTGTGATGTAGTTTATTGTTAGGAATAATTTTTGTTTTTTTGTAGTGTATAGAAAACGGATTGAGGTGGGGCGAGGGTTGTTGCAAAAACTATTATATTTGTGAGTGGTGTGTGTGTTGAGAGAGAGAGAGAGGAGGAGAGAGATAGAGAGATGAGAGAGAGGAGAGAGAGATGAGAGGAGAGAGAGAAGGAGGTGATTAAAGAAAGTGAAGTGACGTCAGTAAAATTACCTTTTAGGCCAAAAATTATGCGGCTTCAAATATGTTAAATAAGGGGGACGCGTTGTGTCAAGGGATAGGAGAGAGGAGAGAGAGAGGGAGCAGAAGAGAGAGAGAGAGAGAGAGAGAGAAGGACGAGGAGAGAAGAGGAGGAGAGAGGGGGGAAGAGGAGAGAGAGGAGAGAGGCGGAGCGTGGGAGTTTAGTTTAATGAGTCTCCATTCAATACACCCAACACACACACACCACGCACACACACACCACACACACACACAACAACACACACACACACACACGCACACACACGACCACACACACACACATTACACACACACACACACACACACACACACCACACACAACACAGACACAACACACACCACACACACACACACACACACACAACACACACCACACACACACACACACACACACACACACACACACACACACACACACACACACACACACACACACACACACACTTCCACGAAATAGCAAAGCCTTCCCTTCCATCACCTTCCTTCAATAGAAAACGGAGGATCAGATACCACAGAGAACATGAATATATTACCTCTTGAAGAAAGAAAATAGGTCTAGATTTTCAGCTTTTATAGTATCATTTATTTTGCCTTAAAGAGATTACTTACTATACTCTGTGACCTTACCTTGTTTGGGGGGGTGGGTGAGATGGGGGAGGGGGAGGGAGGGTCATGAGGAGAGGTCAGAAGGGGTCATCCATCTATATCCGGGTGTACGAAAAATTTGGGGAGAGACTGTGACCTTTTGACCTCGGTGAATTGACCCTTTTTGTTACGGGAAGTTCCCCTACTCTCTCTTCTCTCTCTCTCTCTCTCTCTCTCTCTCGTTCTCGTATACTCTCTCTCTCTCTCTCTCCTCTTCTCTCTCTCTCTCTCTCTCTCTCTCGTCTCTATGACTCTCCCTCTTCTCATCTCTCTCTCATCTCTCTCTACGCTCTTCTCTCTCTCTCTCAATATATTTCTTTTCCAGTCATCTTAGTTTCGTGTTTTTATGCATATTATTTTTTCTCCAGCCAAAATGAATTACCAAATTAGCTTACTGGAGAGAGAGAGAGAGAGAGAGAGAGGACGGAGAGAGAGAGAAGAGAAGAGGAGAGGAGAGAGTGAGAAGAGAGAGAGAGAGAGAGAGAGAGATGAGAGAGAGAGAGAGAGAGATGAGAGAGAGAGAGAGAGAGAGAGAGGGAGGAGAGAGAGAGGAACAAGGGAAGGAGGTGAGAGGTGAAAAGGTCAAAGTATAGTAGAGTGAGAGAGGAAAGTACAGAATAAAGGAGGGAAATGAGGAGAGAGAGAGAGAGAGAGAGAGAGAGAGAGAGAGAGAGAGAGAGAGAGAGAGAGAGAGAGAGAGAGAGAGAGAGAGTGTACCTAAAATACCTGCTCACCTATAATTGAAAACAATTACTTAGCTGGTAGCTACTCGTATTGGTGTATGATAGGTGAGGTCCAGGTGAGTGAAAGATGATCAACACACAGGTGGTTGGGTGCCAGGATGACGGATGTATACAGTCGCTGGATACATACAACCTTGTAAAGAGTTCACATTAGAAAAAATAACATATTAGACATACACAAAATAAGAAATAATAATTATATACTCAGACAGTTGTGTGTTGTGGCACGCGCTTAAGTCCATAGTGTGAGACTGGTGGTGGGTAGCAAGGTAGTGGCTGTGGTGTGTCAATGGCGCGGGGCGGCATGGAGGGTGTTTTGCAGGGTGGGGGGCTTAGTAAGCGTTATACGCTCGGAACATAGAGGGTGTTAGGGGGGTGGATGTGTTCCTGTCCGGGGGGGTGAAGGGTGTTGTGTTGCTTCGTCGCTTGAGGGGATTAAGTTGATGGTTGGGCTGATTATTGTGTTGCTTGAGTTGCGGTGGGCCATGATGAGAAGATCTTCGTATTCGGGGCGGAAGATAATTAGAGCCGGTAGAGCTGAGATGTCGTTGCCTGGCAGCGATGGGTGGGTGGCAGGAGTTGACGCGTCGACCTCGTGACTGCGGCGGAATCTGCTGATCAAGCAGAGACGAGTGTGTCCGTCTCTCTCACTCTCTGTAGCTGTTTGTAGACTCGTAGATTCTTGTAGGTAGTTGCTGCGTGTAGGAGATGGTTGTTGATTGTAGTACTTGTAGATATAGTAGTTTCCGGCTGAGATGCTCGTGGAGTTGTAGCAATTCTTGTAGACTGTTGCGGCTTGTAGGAGTTGATTGTAGTAGTATAAGTACTTGTAGTCGCTGGCTGGCTTGTGCTGCATAGGTTATGGCTTGTAGTTGTAGCTGTAGAGGTTATGGTTGTAGCGCAGGCTTGGTTATGGTTGTACTTGCTTGATGAAGATAAGTGTGGGTATCGTAACCTGTTGCTTGTGTTATAAGACTGATAAAATCAGTCACCACCGCTTATCCACCATTTATAAGTCTGATAATTGTAGAGACTTATCTGGTATGAGTTAAATTGGTACTTCCAGCTTTGTACTCTAATATATTTAGAGTCCAGTAAGGACGTAGAGATTACAACCAAGTACAAGATGTCTTGAGCACAGCCAGGAGCCGGGGGGCGGGGCGAGTGAGAGGGCGTTTGATAGCGGT